>CAJNDV010014980.1:5261-23166 GCA_905221635.1 Symbiodinium sp. CCMP2456 | reverse complement strand
CTATGCAACATGAAATTGAAACCGAATATCGTGTTTCATTTACGTACCCCCCCCCCCCCCAATGTTTCATTTTTAAGGGGGGGGCCATTTTACAGCCATTAAACACCGCATAACACAGTGCACATAAACATCAGAAAACCGTTATACTCCGCGCCACTGGCGATTCTAGGAGTAGGTCGAATAGAGAGCTTATAAATACACGGCAAGAGCTAGTGCACCCGTTCCAGTTGCACAGGCTTTGAGCTTTGATCGAGGCGAGGCGCTCCAGCTTCCTCCGGGATGCCATTCTGCAACGTGGCACTGCCCTCTTGCACCTGAGGGAAAGGGCTCCCAGGAAGCCGGCCAGCTCGGCTCTGCTGCCATGCCTGTGGTGCAGCTGCTGCATCCCGTACGACCTGCTCACATCCAAACTTAGGGAACTTAGGGGTCCTTCCGAAGGACCTTCGGCGGAGGGTTGCGGAGTGTTTGGGAGCGCCTCTCCGGCCCGAGCGCATCGCTCCAGCAGTGAGGTCTTCCGCTCCGACACTTCCTGGAAAGGAAAGGCGTCTTTCAAACAACTTTCTGCCTTCTGCCAAGGAAGCTGCTACGCGGAATCCCGTCCTTAGCCGAGATCCGACGTAGCCGCTGCAGCTGGAGATCCTGAACGGGTCAAGTTTGCATGGCACGACTCAGACTCAGACAGGAACATTAGCATTAGCTCTTCAGCCGAACTGTCCGCTTTCTGGGCCTTGAGGTGCTCGCAAACGCAGTGATTTATCTCTTCCACCGCTTCGATCCGGCTCACCTCCAGACCATCCAGCTACTCCAAACGAGCACAGAAACGACGAAGAGCAAAGCCCAGGTGCACAAGCAACCGCTTTTTTCTCCAGACCTGGGCTCTCCCGCAGCAAGGCTACCTGAGCAGGCTTGAGGAGACAGCCCAAACAGGAATTTGTTGAGCGCCTTCTCTTGGCCAGAGTGCCGAGTTCCAGAATTTCTCAAGCGAAGAGGGGCCCTGCATGGCCCTGCCTTTCTCGTCGCGTCTGCAGGCCTTCCCCTCCCATGTCCATGCATAGCGTTGCTGCACCGTTCGCAAGCAAGGTCGCGTCTGGCATTGGCAACCCAGAGATCAACAAACGAACGGAATGAATGACTTGGTAGAAGCGGCATATTCGGGCCAGTCGCTGCTATAGCGCTTGGACAGATACTGCTCCTTGTCTGGGATATGGTAGAAGTAAAAGGAGGCGGCCATGGTTGCAGGAGCCCACAGATTCCACCAGCATCCGGTGGCCACTGCCCAGCCCAAGAATAGAACGACATCACCAAAGTAATTTATGTTCCGACTGAGGGAAAAAAGTCCAAGAGTGTAGCAACGGCCCTTGTTTTCAGCTCTAGCCTTCCACCACTTTCGTTGAAGCTCTGAGTATGTGTTGAGCCAGGATCCCAAGCAGTACAAAAACACTGCCAGGCAACATGTCATCCAGTCAAGAGTACCTTTCAGAAGTGCACCAACAGCGAATGAAACGAGTATACTCATTATCCAAAGGATCACCACTGTGAGCTCTTCTTTCGCTAGCTCTCGGGGCAACAACCATCGCGCCATTGCGTTTAGGCGCAGCATGTACGCAACTCCAAACGTAAACAATAACGTGCAACGCCAAGCGTTTTTAGTATGACCTGGCCACTGCACCTCTGGCCACAGCAGCATCCATCCGTAACAGCCGAGCACGAACAGGGACTCGAGCGCAAACACATTGGCTCGCATCATAGAAGATCGTAGCGTGCTTCGAAAGTTTTCAGGTCCGTCCGCCATTGCTTGGTACTCCACTCCTGATGTCGCCATGTGCGGCCCTGGCAGGGTGTGACCCCCATGCGAAGACCCTACAGGATCGGAGAAGAAGCTGGCGATGAGAAACAAGCACTGTGCGTTTGAGGAGAAAGCAATTCCGAGCATCCTGTGACATCTGCAGACGTGGGCAGCCTCTACGACCTTGGCATTGTTGCTGCAGATCTCCTGGAGACAGGACAGCATGCATCGCAATAGTTTGCAAACAGCGTGCCATCGAGGCCTCCTCTGCCATGCCCGTCTTTGGGCTCGGGCGACATTCTGCCGGACAAGCAGGCAACAAAATGCAACAAACAACACCATGCAGCACAGAGTTTTTCCGCACGAAGCTTCTGGCGCCTTCTGGCGCAGTGTCCATCTTTAGGAGCTCCCCGCAAGGCCCCGCGGCTTTGGCTGCTGCTTGGACGAAAGCCTCACGGAATGCGCTTCGTTGAGAGTGTGTGCTACCACTGATATCGAGGAATCGGTGCTGCACATTGCCGCACTGCGCAGCATTGCCTCCAGTACTGGCTGAACTGCAGCGGGTGGAAGCCCAGAGGAGAGGCACAAGTTGTGGATGCGATCCTCTCTTGCCCTGAGATGACGGCGGGCGTTTCAAAAGCCTCTCGCGAGCTATACAACCGGCTCGGTGCCTGTGCGACCGCTCCTGGGTTGTCAGCTCGCCACGCCGATTTTGCCAAATGGCCCTCAGCCTCAGAGCAATTCCTCATGTCTGACTTGCACATTCTATTTTTGGAACCCTCGTATCCTACGGCGGCAGCTTGAGAACTGGGATTTGCATGAAGCGGCAAGACTGCAAGAAAAGATAAGAAACCCATATACAGACAGGATGAAAATGAACTCGAACATACAAGGCAAACACATCGCTTTAACTACCGATTGCGATGCATGTGGAGTTCGCTTTTGATCAGAGGTACTTTCTAGCTGGGCCTTGCCATCTCTGAAGTTACCACTCCCCGCAACTTTTTGACTATTATTCTCCTATTCGGAATCTGATCCAGTTTTGTTGCATGTCTATAAACTCTGTAAACCTTTTCTTAAACCAGCGATTTCCCTCCGCAGGAGGGCTCCAAGTCTATCTGAGTCCATCTGATAAAGATCGGACGGGACATTTTGAGCACGCGGCTCAGTGATAAAGCCAGTGAGACACCGCAGCTTGACCAGCAGCACCTGGTTCCCAGCTCGGACAAGCCAAATCCGTAGCTTTGGATACGGACAGACTGCAGCGCATCAGCACGCGCTGTACCAAGCAAGTGAACACGACAATTTCATCACCGATGGCACCTTGTGTTTGGTGTCGATCCTGCGCAGTTCCAGGCGTCGCCAATGCAGCAAATGCTCCTCTCAGCTTCAGCTGCGAACTCCGTGAAGTCCAAAGAGAAAGTGAGCTCACAGGAAAACGAAAGCGAATGATTGAAACCACGCAGTGAGCCAAAGTGTTCTGGGTCGACTGATGAGGAGAAGGAAAAGTTTTCGGAAGCCGGTGTCCTGGTACCAGCGCTCTCGTAGGTCAAGTCTTTCCATCTGGCAAGGATCGGACTTGCCCTCTCACAGCCTTCCACCGTTCGGCTTCCCTCGGATCCCTGGCTCAAGCCTGAGCCCCGTTCTCTGCTTGGAACTCTCGCTCCCATCGCTCGAGGGCGAGTGCCTCTGCAGTTTCTCGGAAGCCAAGCTCTCCAATGCGCCGACGGTGACTCTTGGGCATGCAGCCAGGCTTGTGTCATGTGAATTGAAGACCAGCACAAACTGTCACGAATGTGCCATGATGTTTCTTTTTCAAGCTTGAACACAACAATCAACATACCTGCACTGCGCGTAACCTGACTACAAGTCTCGCTGAATTCAAGTGCATTGCAAATTCAGTTCATGTCCTTACATGTACCGCGGTGGTGTGACCAGAGAAGATCGGTCCTGCCTGCAAGTTGGAAATGAGAAAGATCGCAAATATCCACAGGTTGGCCCAGCTGAAGCTGACACCTGCACGCTGAAGCACCACACAGCCACCAGTCAGTTCGGGCTAGGAACAAACTAGAGTGACAGCGTCTTCAGTCAGTGAAGCTGCCAGTCGCTGCTTCAGAAGAGAAGCTGATCGCCCTGTCGTAGCCTTCTCGGAACTTCTGCACGCCAAGGCTTTGGAGCAGAACTGTGAGTGGTCGCCCTCAGAGCTGAGATATGCTGAGACTTATGGAGCCATCTCTGAAGACTCAGCTCACGGCAGCCGGCCCGCCAGGCAGTGCTGTCATGCGCAGCCAACCTGGGTGGCCAGAGGAACGTTTCACTTGCCTATGACCGAGTTGTAGACTTCCTTTGAGCTGCAAGCAGTCTGCAATTGTCCGGAGAAACGAAGAAAGTCTCCGGGCAGGTCTGGCAAAAGGGAACCAGTCATCTTGATCCAACTGGAACGTACCGAAGTCGTTGCTTTGCCTTCTCGCTGCAACCTGCCAGTTCGACCGCCTCGATGCCATCAACGGACGCTGACGAGATCGCGACTGTCAAGAATAGTCCTGCGTCTTAGGTCGCAGCGTAAGCGCAAGGCACCACGGGGGCTTGGAAGCACACTAGCAGGAAGGCCACCACCTAAAATCCACATGCAGGATTCTGCAAGATGTACTGGCCTAGGCAACCCAGGGTCAGGACCACGTTGTACGTGCGGATCCACTTGTTGACTCTCATGCGGGATGTCCAAGAGGATCCGACTATTTGGACCTCGTGCACCCGTGCTGAGATTGCTACTAACCCAACACTTTCTGCCAGACACTTCTAGTGCGAGGATGCCTCTTCCCTCCGTCCTAGAACCCATGCAGCCATCGGACATTCGGGGGGGGGGGGCACAATGTTGTCATGCTGGACTTGGCAGACTAGGCTTGACCATCAGTTGCTGCAAGCCCCAGAAAGACAGCCTTGAAGTCAAAGTGCTTTGGATTTTGGAAGGACCAAGCTCGGCACACTCTCCATAGAGAAGATGTGCCAAACGAGAAGGGTCAGGTAGCCTGGGCGGCGCCACAAAGTCATTTTTCCAAACCCGAAGCACCGCGCAAAACACCTTGTGCGGCTAGCGGCCCAACGAGATGATGCTGACATGGGGCTGCCTTAGCAAATCCCAGATGTGAGTTTAACATCTCTGGCTGCTCTCGACCACTATGACTATCACTATACGATGCGAAACTTTGATCAAGTCGGGGAACTGTTGCCGCATGGGAGATATGTTTTTCCGTTAGGTGGGGACTTCACCGCATCGGCACCTGAGCCTCGGCCACAAGCTGAGAACCCAAATTCCAGCTACCTGTCTCCGGCGAAGCAGGCTGACGATGGAGGCGTGCGGTCTCGGAGGACGTCGAGGCACAGCATCGTCCACGAGGTTCCCAACCGCATGTGCGCATGCAGTGCGTGGACGCCACGTGCGACAGCTGGGGCATGGCGGCAACCCTCGCTTTGGTTCACGCTTGTAAAGCAATGAAATGCAGCAGACGGCGCTTATATGCATACTGGACAATACCAACGACAGCAAAACCTTACAACCTCACCGAGCTGTGCCGAAAGCACTTACAGAAACTTCGATGCATCTGTGCACGCAGATTCCAGGGGTGGCTGTCCCTTATATGCAGCCGTTGGGAAGCGCACTCAAGCTTGAAGCCCTTCTGGGCCCTTTCCGATTTCCGTGTGGAAGAGCTCTGTGGGACTTTCGTATTGCCGTCGAGTGCGAATGCGATGTGTTCAGTGAACTGAGACAAGAGGACCTGGATGCGCGAATTGTGTGTTTAAGGCACGAAAAAACTCCGTTTAGTCCGCATTAACTGACCTTTGAGATTCTGGAGGCCCTTTGGAGGGTCTTGTTTGTGGTTCAAGGTCCCTGGAAGTTTTTGGAGGGTCTTGTTTGGCTGTTCAAGGTCCCGTTTAATATGCAAAACCCAGGTTTTCGAGGATGGTCTTGCTTGCGGTTCAGGGGACCGTTTTGTGTCTTCGGGTTTTTGCCACCCATTTGAGATCCACAACCTGTTTCTAGGGCCTGGGGTACCTCCTTTTCGGGTTGACCCAACAGCATCTGCTTTTACGGCTTAGGGCTTGCCACGGTGCCCGTTCTCCTGTGTCGCTTTTTGTGTTACAGTCACTGTGTCTTTTTTCGCTCGTGAGGGTCCAGGCTTTTTGGGCCTGCATCTTAGGTCTGCTGGGACGAGCTTAGCTCTGCCTTCGTCGTTTCAGCTTCATCTTCGGGACTTTTTATGCCGGCTTCAGCTTGGGGGACGACTTTAGAGTATGCTCTGCCTTCTGCGCTTTAGGGGGCCGTCTTTAGGGTTTGCTCTGCCTTCCTCGCTTTAGAGTGTGATCGTCGGGATTTGCTTTCGGGACGACTTTGGGGCTTCATCTTGGCAGAAGGACTCGTCCCCCCAACTGTCCCCCCCCCGCTCACCCCTTGCCCGCCCCCAAAAAAGCAGGTTTCCGGGACCCCGCGTGCACCTTGCACGCAAACCGCGTGTGCACCTTAGATGCGGCGCCCCTGACGGCTTCGAAGCGAAGCAGTTGCATTGATGGGCTGATTTCCCATGCTGTGCGCAGAGCTGAGGCCATGGCTCTTGTTTGTGGCTTTGCAGAAATTTTGGATGCGTACCCCACGCAGAATGGAATGGACTGTGGGAGTTGGATTTGGAGCCTTCCGCATGCCTGACGCAACCATCCTGCTTGAATCCGCTTTTGGGTCGCTACGCTAAGGCTTGCAGCAGTAAATAGCAATGACCATATCAAAGCCAAGGAACTTTTAGAAAGGATTGAAGGAGCAGCAGCAGCAGCAGCTGCATGAGAAAGGTAGGGAAAGTCGTCGTCGTCGTCGTCGTAGTGGTAGTAGCAGTATCAGTAGCAGCAGCAGGAGCAGTAGCAGGAGTAGGACCCCGAAACAACTCCAAAATCTCAAAAGAATGCTATTGCATATGCTCATGGCACACTTGCTCCCGCAAGCTCGACTTTGCTTGCATTCCATGTATGTTTATGCAACCCTGTGCTAAGGATAGCCTTCAGGATTTTGGATTTGTCTCTGCTCAAATGATCTGTGTCTGCAGTGCGGCAATGTGCAGCACGAGAGGCTGCACTGCTGCCAGGGCCAGCGAGATGTTCAGCATTCCAGACATCCATCTTACAGCTGTTCGCCTGACGACAATGCCATCCGAATGATCCTCTGACATACGGATGATGATCTTTCCATCTTGAGGAGCTGGCGGCGTGATTGTCATGCATCGCTGCTTCGAAGCCGACTCCTTGAAAAATGCAGCAGAGCACCCAGCTTCCTGCCATGGATGACAACACACATACCTCGGGCCTGCGAGATGGAGTCGTCCTGCAAAAAGTCTTGTCTTGAACTTATCGTGCGCAGTAGCCCCACCCTCCCTGAAACCCTCCCCACCTGCTGCCGAAACGATTCAGGGACTGGCTTTTACCGGGCCCGGGCCTCTTCACCCGGAGATTCGCCGACAGCTTCATCCTCGCCCTCGGCATGGTCCTCCTGCATGGCTAGACCCTTCATGCAGAACCAGGGGGGGGAGGTCAACAGAAATATGATGAAATATGTGGAAGCAGGAGAGCTCCTCTGGAGTCGTCCTTAGTGTGCCAAGTAAGACAACGTCTCAAACATGTGCAGGCCTTGCGATGAATCTGCGATGACAGGCAAGGAACGACCTGGCTCTGCCGCGTTCCTCTTTGGCGTGGCCTAGCTGAGTGAGGCAGAGGTGCCGAAGCAGGCACACCTGAGATGCGCATTGCATCTTCCAGCATGGTGTAATGCTTCTTCGAATGCTGCAGGGTGCAGCCATGCACGTCCTGTTTTACAAGATTCTTGCACTCGCCGTAGGTCGTGGACGCAGAACAAAGCCATGAAGGTGAGAGTCACGTCCGTGGAGCCCTGGAAAGCTTTCTCATGCTGCAACCGGCCCTGCCCCATGCCGCGATTGAAGAATCTACTCGAGAAAGCCTTGGAAGGCAAGCCGAGCCAGGCCATCCAGGTCTTTCCACATTGATGTTGTCTCGAGCAGCCTGCGAGCAAAGTCTTCCATCTATCGCCGACGACGTGGTGACTGTAAGGCCAGAACCTTCCTCTGGACATGTCGCAGGAAAGTCCAGCACGGTGTTGTTCGCATAGGCCTTCTTCAATCTATGGACTGGATCCATTGACTGCTATCATCTGCTGCCCCCATGCAGCCTGACAGAACCACCCAGCAACATCATCAGCCGTGGGCTTCTTCCAAATTCCCGGAGGCAACCAAGCCTGAATCAGAGACACGGCGCCAAGTACAAGACGCGTGCAAGTGTCCATGGTGCCTCAAAGGAAAGCGATGTGGCAAGGCTCCTTACGGTATGACACAAACCTCACAGTGGTGCCAGCAGCGGTGTGACAGTGCTGCCAAGCAACAGCGCAAGCCAAAGCACGAAAAACCTGGCAAGTCAAGCAAGGCAGATCACAGCAAATGGTGCGAGTATCAACTCTGTATTGTCACTCGTGACACCAACGATTGTGTTCATCAGTCTTCGAGTTCTGCGCAGAGCCTCAGCCAAGAGTTTGCCGCGCTTGGGGAGAGGCACCGACGGCTGTCCTACAAGCGAGCGAAGACGGCACACAGCTGTCGTCATTCCAGGGAAACCGGCTACGCTATCATACCGCGACTACCTTTCACCGACAAGCACTCTGACTGGAGCGTGTTGTCAGAACGAGCCTTGCTCGATCTGAATAGGAGCACGCTGCCAACGTAGACTACCGACCAAGCCTTGAAACACTGCAATGCCACACCAAATGCGAATTCCTGCAAACTTGCCGCGAAATCAAGGCTGCGGCGCTGTTGCAGAAAAGCGCGGTGAGCAACAGCACCTGAATTTTTGGTGCTCAACCCATTATATGGCGCGTTCTGATGCTGCACCCCTTATTCACCTAAATCCTGGAACATCAGCATCTTCCTTTAAGTGTGTCGAACTGTGAACCACCGTGTCGTAAGACTTAGAGACCTGACGCAGTCAGGCTCTGATCTGTTCGACTGGGTGGCTGACGGCTGCACCGAGTTGAGCACTGTAGGCTACGGTCTCCTTTCAAGGCTGCCCAAAGCAAACGTCCATGACCTAGAAGCGTCGACGATAGTATCCGGGCATACCACATCATCAGACAAAACCATGTTAGCAGCGTAAGAATGCAAGATGAAATCTTTTTACCGTTGCCATGAGAGGCGTTATAGTGGAACGTGTGAGACGCCAGGGGCAGCTGAGACACGGTGGCCACTCGAGCCAGGCCTCTGGTTCCCTGCACTGCTCTATGCCCCAGAAACGAGCAGTTCTCTCGCAGCTTCTCAGAGCTCGTCTTGCTCGAGATAAACCTATCCTACTCTGAGCCCACCGTAGCTGATGCTTCACAAAATGCCGCGATCTTACTCTCCAGGTGTGCGTACTGGATAAATCAAGGGCACCTGGGCGCAGGACAACTGTAGGCATGCGGTGCCATCTGAAAACTACTGCTTCAGCCCTGTGTTGTCGAGCCACCATCTGGTGCATGTAGACGAAGGCCCAGAACAGCCACATGCCTCGCCATGCGCTCTGCGACAGATAGCGACGGCCATCAGCTGCAGCAATCATCAGCATGACCAACACGGTTTATGCAAGAGGTGGGGTGCAAACAAATGACTGAACCTCTGTGCAGACAACCATTCTTGGACCACGATCGCAATTCACAGAGGGTCCAGTTTCCGTTCGGACGAGGTGCAAGTTGTTCCTGTCACAACAACCACCATTGCCAGCTGGGAGCTCTCTTCCTTCGTTATCCGGGGTGTCTCCTCATGGTTTGAACTGGTCAGTGCTGGAACAACATCAAAGACCACTCTGGAACAAAGACGAGACGGTCACGTCCTTGACAAAGCATCGGAAGGCAATCCTCATGGCAATCAGTCCAAAGACCAACCAACCGGCGGAGCCTCGAGGCGGAAATCAAAACTGCGGCAAAACACAGAGTAATAACATTTAATGCTCCAAGGTGCCATAAATCAGGCCCGGAGCCATAAACCCATTGCAAACCATTGCGCGGCACCAAAAGAAAGGCGGCTAGCAGGCTCTTTCCAGTACTCACTTGAGCTACGAGCCAGTTCGAAAATTAACACAAGTTCTGCGCTCCCTCCAGCGGCGTGCCCAGCACGAAATGCATGAAATTCGCTCCTGTCGCAGTCTTTGGCTTCGGCTTCGTGCCTGCCGGGTGCAAGGATGCTGTCACGAAACTTTGCAGTTCCTGAAGCGCCTGACGATCCATTTCTTTTGCAGCAGGTGAATTAGCCACGCAATGCCTTTGTCACGCGTGAATGCACCAGCGAGACGGTTTGGGGGAGAATGCAGCATTTGAGCTGCCCACTTCGCCGCTCGCTTGACTGTTCTCTGAATAATGCCGATCAACAGCAAGGCCATCTCGGCCATGTACCCCCTTGCGTGTGCAGAAGCCACTACAATGTCACAGCAGTCAATTGTGGAATCTGGGTGGGCTGCTGATTGTGCAGACCCCAGTACGACTCCACCTCCTGCATGCAGTCATGTTGCTACACCTAGGCGAAGCAACCGAGCGCATTGTCAGCCTCATCTGGAAATGTGATCAGCTTGAAGGTGTAGACGTATTGGACCAAAAGCAAGACCTATAGAGGACGAAGCAGCAGTTAGGATCATGTCACCGCGGATATAGGGTCCAGACCGAGGATGTCAAGGATATGAAGCCACCCGCATAATCCCAACCTCGACCACCTCAGCTAGCCATAAGTATGCTAAACAGCACGTGCGGTGGCACCCGCAATAGCGTGCCATGAGATGTCTCCTGTGGAGCCATGCCGAGCTCAGCACTCAACAGCAGCAGAACTAGAACGGCGAGCTGCATGTGGGATGTGGCGTTGTGACGCCTGGCTTTAGCAATGCATGTGCAATTTCAGTTTCTCTTGTCCTCTCCTGGTGAATCTTGCAACGAAAAAGCAACAAAAACAATATCATAGGTTTTATTGCAAACCCTCGCGGCTGGTTCCTGAACATTCAACCACTGGAAGACAGCCGGTTCAGCTGACTCGTATCCTTTTGAAAACTCGCCATGGCCCAAAACCCCAGAACACATCAATCCCTTTCAGCAGCAAGTCAACAGGGCGAGATGATGTACAATGGAATTGGTGAGTTGCACCTGAAAAGCAGTACGATTCGTGCAGAGCTCGACCGAGCCCCCAACGGCATGATGAAGTAGCAGGCAAAAATCAGCACGACTGTAGACCACCGAGCGGCCTCTGGGTTTGTTTCGCTCTCCGTTTCTGTTGCAAGCGATCGGCATGAGCTTCAAAATGCTGCGCCACTGCACGCCAAGGTATGACTCCTTTGCTTCTGGCTGTTTGGCATGTTCACTATGCTTCCATGCACGCGACCTCCAGGAGCACCGTCATCAGGACCTGAGCATCGATTGCCGTGACAACTCCGCAGGTGTTCAGAATCCAGTTGCGAACGAGGAACTGTGTTCTTGGGCAAAAACACCTGGCTTCGTGCCCCAATGAGGCTCGCCTGAGTGTCATGGTCAAAGATCTTTTAACCTAATCTAGCATCGTGAGCCACAAGACAGGAACACGCTGGAGACTGGTTCTGGTGCGTGCAATTCCGCAACCGTGGCCCGAGCTTCGGATCCAAAGCGAAAGACACGGCGCCTCATCGGAGGAGAAGACAAAAACAAACACACTTCCAGCGACTTCATCGTAGAACATTTCCGGTAGTGGTGGTATCAGTTGCCGTATCCTTGCTTTCCTAGGTGTTCGTTTTGGAGGCTGTGGGCTCAGCCCGGCTCCGTTGTCCTTGCAATCTCGCAGAAACGAAATCCGCAGGGACACCACCGCGACCCACTCTGTCTTCCCACACCACTCATGGCTTCGTTGGACACAACCCCGCTGGTGTGCCGCATCCCGCGTCCCCGTCAACGAATCGTACTGCTCCAACCCTTGGATACCGGTGTTGTTGCACACACACACAAACACATGCCTTCCTGCAACGAGCATCAGCATGCTGTCATGACGAAACATTGCTCACTGCTTTGATGCACACTAGTAATTAACATGTTCAGCACTCACCCATCCCCCTTGAACGGAGGGGCTCGCGCTGACCGCAAGACAACTCGGGCAATCTCACAGCTTCGGTTTGTCCTTGTCTTGGTTGCTGGTCCTCAGCATGACCCTCGCATGTTCCAGCCGGTGGACCGAGACCGGACGATATTCCAATACGACCCGATAGGCTGCACGCGTCCACAGCGTCGCAATCCAAAAGAACACAATGTAAAAAGAAGGCACTTTTCCACCAAGGAATCCTCGTGAAGTCAAGTGGCCCTGCTTCACTGAGGGCCTTTTTGAGGTCTCTTCATGTGTAAGTCCCTGTAAAATCTTATGTTCGACGTCGTGGAAATCCAACATGCAAATCTGCCGGATCCCAACGCTGGAAGAAGACTTCGTCGCCAAATTCGGCTGAGCCGGTACGGAGTCACTTCGGCAGGGAGCAACCCCCCAATAGCTGGTGCTCAGTTTGAGTGCCATACTAAAACACTTCAGCGACCTTCGTGTCAGCTGTGGTACCCTTGCCTTTTTCCGTGTTCTTGCCGTGTCAGGCCCACGCCATTTCTAATTCAATCAGACTTAACTGATTGAAGACGTCAACATAATACTATATACAGCGAGAACAACGCGTTGCGGTACATTTCGTTACAAGCTGCCAGGTACACCGGCTTCCCACCCCACTGGTAGCTTCGCTGGACGCAGTCCACGTGGTGCGCTGTCCATGCACCTCAGTCTCTTTAACGGAGGGTACTGCTCCAGCACTTGTGTACAGGGGCACCCACCAAAACACCCACCCACCCACCCACGCACGACGCAAGCACGCATGCACGCACGCTCGCACTTGTACAGACATTAGCACGTGCTTGCACGCGAGAGCGCATGCAAAGCACAAACGCTACCAATGTGTCATAGCTTCACTCGTAGCAGATAGCTCGCTATCTAGAGTCTTTCGCACTTCTGTCGGTACGCACGCCACCCTCGCTGCGCAAATGTCATTCACATGAGCTCTGACTGCTTTCATGTCGCTTCCCGGTAGCTGCGTAATACTGGCTGTTGAGGTCCTGACAACCCACTTGACAATGGCACCAACGTTGCCAAGTATCCCAGCTTCACACGAACCTGACATTTTTCGATGCATTTCTTACCAAGAACGCTGCACTTCGGCTTTCTGCATCCAGCCTCGAGTCTCGTGTCGGCAAGAGCGAAACCCTGCGAGGATTCTTCGCTGTCGCAAGCTGCCAGGATACTCGGATTACCTCACTTCCATTTGGGCCTTCCATATCAGGAGGAACTGGTCCTTTGGCAGTGGTGAGCGTGGACCGCTAATCCATTCCTGTACCTCACCATGAGACAGGTCTTCTTGCTTGCTCGGTCTATCACTGTCGTGCGTACGTGGTTGCTTGAGGTCCACACGGCCGGGATCAGAAGTGCATAGCGAATCATCAAGATGACTGCACAGGTATATGCTGTGGCAGTCAGGAGCCAATTCCGCCTTATTTCCAGACCAAGGACATTTAAGAAGCCATGCTCACCAGGGTGGATAAAAGAAGGAAGCCGATTCCATGCTCAAGCAGTAATGCAGCAGCGGAGCATGCGCACTGATCCGTCGAATTGCTCCACAGCCACAATGCCTGCCAGCCAGATTTTGGCAGCACTGCGAGATTCCAAGCATGCCAATCCGAGCTGCCTAGACAAAGCAGAAGGATAAAGCAGGAATCCACGGTAAATGGCTGGATCATCACCAGATTCAACATGATGCCCATCTCCTTTGTTGTGCAGACTTTCCTGGAATCTTCATTCATATTGCGATTCAATAGACATGGGCAGACTCTCAGTTCATCGCAATGAAGATGCCACCGATCCAGAGGAACAAGGCCTTGGGTCGGAGATTCAGTTCAGCTTCAAGCTCTGGTTACTCGGGTTGCAGCATGTTGCAGCTATGCGGGAAATGCCCCAAACATCCACAAACTGTCCGAGACACCAAAGCAGAGTTGGAGTTCACGTACATGGACGGGATCTGTATCTTCATAGACAATGCCTGTGCTTGTATAGCCGCCAGCACACCGACAATCAGATGGGCCCAGGTTACCTCACAATGCAGCTTCAGAATACATTCTGTAGTACTGCATGAAACTTCTCTCATCTGGCGCCTCAAGAACGGTTTGCTCGGACCGCTGAAAGCCGAGAAAGCTGTCGTAGTTGTGGGACTCCATTACCTGCAGACTTCGCCATCTCAATATCCCGTAATATGCAGCCCATACGAAGGGTATGCTAAGCAACCGCTACGAGTGAAAGAATTCAGGAGCTCTCTTGCATGACATGCTGCTTGGCAGTAAAACAGCGCCAGAACAATCAAGTTGCTGAGCACGAGCACGCCTGGTCGCGTACACTCGCGCACGCTACTCAGTCAGTGGATGCTAACAACAGACAACTCAAAGCCACACTGTGACACCAAACAATGCTTGTGCATTGGACTGAGCGCTTCGCTGCGCCACACAGCACTGCTCGCTCGTAGTGCATCCCAACCTAGGCAGGTGAGAGCATACAAATTTCCAACTGTTGGGGTTTTGGGGGCCCAGACCTGCGCTGACATACGAAGACATGGCGCCGCTGGCCACCAAGCACAAAAGCCAAAGCCTCGTTGCAACTCCGCAGGGTGGGTATGGAGCGATCACCGTCTGCTTCAATTCTGAAGTCTGAAACAATCAAACAATCAAGTTTAGGAATTGGAACTGCAGCAGCACAACTCGAGCAAGACGACTGGGCTAGTCACGAGGGACGAGGCAGCGAACATGTGTCACCACATTACATGCATGCAGGCAGCAGGTAGGCCACGCCAAGTAAGTTTGCTGGCTCTTGTCCTAGGGTCACCTTGGCGAAATCACGATAGGCGACATCACCAACACGTGTGTCTCAAAACCTTAGCTTGCCACTATGGCGACAAACGCCGCAGTGATGGGCCGGAGAAGTGCGACTCCCTGCACTGATGGCTTTCAAGCTACGTCATACCCATCGGCTTCGCACGGGGCCACCTTGCGCACCCACGTCGACACAAAGCGTCCTGGCACAGCAGTATCCCTCTCAGGCTCCGCTTGTCTACCATGGCTCCAGACTGCAGACAGCTTGGGCGCCTGTAAATGCAGGTGCTCGCTGGTCGGCCGGGCCTGCCGGGCTGGCCGGGCCCTCAGCCTTGCGAACTTGCGGCTTCCCTTGAGAATCGCTCCATGCTACATGAAATCCCGCCTTAGTGCCTTCAGACCTGCGGGAGTCTGCTTGACTCCCTGCGCCAAGCGCCTCCCCGGCTGCTCTCCGTGGGCCGTGGGCTGTAACATCACCGGTCTCTTGGACAAGCTGTACTGGGGCGGCTGACATCAGCAGGGCAGCACGATAGCCCTATAAAGGATCACAACTTCCGCTAGCAAATGCTGGTCGAAATCGTTGTTCTTTGGGCTGTCCCGCACATCACCGGGATTGGAATACCTCTCCACCATGAGAAGGCTGTCCCTCCATCGAGAAGATCGAGAAGCATGAGGATTGGGGTTGTTGGTAGAGGCCGCTTGTTGTGGTCGTGGAGTTCAGTGAAAAACCCTCGAACAAAAACAACGTCGTAACTGTTTGAAGAACACTCTCTGATGATGCAGGCCCAACCCCTCCAGAGCAATAACAAGAGTTACAGTTCGAGGAAAACAATGCGGCGAGTCTTACTTGAACGCCCTCGTTAGCATCAGGAGCCACCTTACCTAGCCTTACTTCGGATTGATGGATGTCTGGCCAGCTGGAGCAGACACCGCTCTTGTGCCGAGGTTCAACTGCTTCCAAAGTCTCTAAAATCTAAAACTTTCTAAGAGCCTCAGACTCTGCTGTTTGGGCCCTAACAAGGCAAAATAAGCAGGGGCTGCAGAAAAGCTGTTGCTACCTCTGCTCCTGGTCATGGCTGGAAGCTTATCCGAAGCTGCAACCATAATTGCCTGCAAAGCCCTGCTCCTCACGAAGGCTGCTCCGAACAGCAGGGCCACGCCCTGGCAAACTCCAAGGGTCGTCCAGGCATATCAACGGCTACGGCTAATTGCTCACAGGTACGGCCAGTACGTGCACCTGCCCCAAAGCGAAGAAGTAGCGTCGCAGCGACGGCCGAAATGGCCCTCGGGCGAGAGGCTTAATGTACTGTGCCTGCCCGCCAATAGCCCCCTGTATACCCGTCTTGAACATTGCAAGCTTTCATGTGCGATGTGCTGCCAGGCCTTCGCGCAAGTAACACTGAAGTCCAGCTCGCTCCATCCAAGTGAAGGAGTTCGGTACGTTGGAAAGTGGAAGGTCTTCGACATGGCAGAAGATGTTGTAACCTCACAAGGAATTGATCGAAAGTTCTGAAAGCTTGCTCCGCACAGCACAGGATCCAGGAGCCGTGCAATACCAGACAAGGCTACAGAGCAACTCATAGAGGAACATGCACTGGAAAACTCCAAGCCTCAGCTTCGGAGTACAGACGAGGCTGACCAAAGCTGGAGGCTGAAAGGAGTGAGCTGAGAACGGAAAATATTGCATGGGAACATGAAGCACGACCATTGCTCCCAACCTGATCCGTGAACAGTCGGATGTCTGCTGCTCAGGAAGTGTACAGTAGGACCAGGCTCAGCTCAGAACACAAGCGGCAGGGTTGCAAGCGAAGGCCACACCGATGGCAATGCCAGCCTTATTTACGAGCATTCGCACACGAAAGAAGCTCCTTGCCTCCGTGCACTGATCCTTCACATGCATTGGACATGTCCAACGTAGAAGTATACAATATGCTTCTCCGCTCTTGTCCTTCATTCCAGCCGGGTGGCAGGGACACCAGCAGAACGAAAGTGCTCCCACTTGCCACACTAGCCTGGCGGCGTGGGTGTGCAAGAGATCTGCAGCTTTCTTGGGCAGGTGGGAAGCACCGTGCCAACGTGACACAGCAATCCATCCAACGAGTCTTCTCAGAGACTCGAACGGTGTTCCGTGCACCCTGATGCTAAGAAGTGGGTCCATATTCTTGCATTGGTCTCGCGGACTAAAGTGCTGCGGGTTTCAAGCACAGGCTCTCTGGGACAGTCGGGTTATACTGCCGCAAGTGGCCAGGTCCTGGAAAGGCTTGAAACATATGACATATGCGTAATAGCTTGACGCGCGAGTTGAAAGAGAGGACAGACATTGCCATTCCCGTCATTGTTCTATTGTTCTTCAACGGCAGAAACTCAAGCCTGATTGATCCGAGATAACTCGAGACAACAAGCACGAGGCAGGCAGCGAGCACAAGCGTCAGCAGACACTCTGCCAGGCCTTGTTCAGAAGTAAGGCCGACCAATTTATGGAGTCCTCCTCATGAGGTGCCATGAAGTGCAACTATCTGCTGCGACTGCTCAGGTAAGGTCGGTGCTTCTTTGCTGGTTAACCCTGCTGATCAGACCGGCCACTTGCCGCAAAATCCCACGCCTCCATTGATTAATGAACCCACCACATTAAGCCGACCACCCTCCCTTGCAAACTTCCCGGACCCTGCTGCTACTGCTTCTGCTGATTACTGCTGCTGCTCCTGCTCCTGCAACAAACAACAAACACCATCCAGCAACCAGCAACCAAAAACCAGCAGCCAATAAACGACAACAACAAGCAATAAACAACAACCACTACAACAACAACTACTACTACAGCTGCTGCTACTGCTACTACTACGACTACTACTACTACCACTACTGCTACTACTGCTACTAAGGAAGCAAAAATGCTACGACAAGTACAGCTACAGCAACAACGACTGCTGCTGCTGCTGCTGCTGCCGCTGCCGCTGCCGCTGCCGCCACTACTACTACTACTACTACTACTACTACCACCACCACCACCACCACCACCACGACGACGACGACTACTACTGCTACTGCTACTGCTACTGCTACTGCTACTGCTACTGCTACTGCTACTGCTACTGCTACTGCTACTGCTACTGCTACTGCTACTACTACTCACGATGACGACGACTGCGACGACGGCT
>CAJNDV010014969.1:0-73741 GCA_905221635.1 Symbiodinium sp. CCMP2456 | reverse complement strand
CGTCAGCGCAGCTGGCTCCAGGCAACGAGGCCACTTGACGGTCTTTGACAGACCCAGCCCGGCGTCCTCCGCAACCGACGTCAGCCATCCCACCGGAGGTTCTGCAACACCAACCGCGACAGGTGCTGCAGTTGGGGGCAACCGCGGTGTCATCGGCTCTCCGCGATGCCAGGAGGGGTTGCGCTGCCGGCCTTTCGGGCATGCGAGCTGAGCATCTAAAACTTCTGCTTCAAGATGCCGAAGCCCTGGACCTCCTCGCTCACGCCGCGACGCGACTTGCGAATGCAGAGGTGCCTCCGGAGGTCGCTGCAGGGATCGCCATGGCCCGCCTGACAGCGCTCCAGAAACCCGACGGGGGCGTACGCGGTATAGCGACGGGCGATGTGTTTCGGCGCCTGGTCGCGCGTGCGCTCGCCAAGGAATGGGCGGGGACGTTCGAGCAAGCCACGCGACCCTTCCAGTTCGCCCTGCAAACCCGGGCGGGCACGGATGCATTGGCCGCGTGCGTGCGAGCGTCTCTCGACGCCACCGCCGACACAGTCGTGGTTTCCTTGGATGGCCGATCCGCGTACGACTGCATGTCCCGTGCCGCTTTCCTGACCAAATTGCGAGACGTGGCCCCTGAGCTGCTTCCATTTGTTCGGCTCTTTTATGGGCAGCCATCTGCATATTGCTGGTGGGATGCAGAAGGAACATGCCGGGACATTTGTCAAGGCGAGGGCTGCGAGCAAGGCGACCCACTGGCACCGGCCTTATACGCTTTAGGCCAACACGACGCACTCGTCCAAGCATCGGTTTCCCTCCACCATGGATTTTCTGGACGACCTCTACGTGTTGACGACGCGAGAGCGAGCCCGCGAGGCCCGCGACACCATCGCCAACGCGGTGCAGGAGCATTGTGGCATCGCTTCCCACAGCGGCAAAACCAGAGCTTACAGCATCGCGGAAACGCCTCCCCCGCCAGGCCTCGCGGACTTGGGAGCAGACGTCTGGCGAGCCGACCGAGTCCCAGCTGAGCGCGGCCTCGTCGTGCTGGGGGCGCCGATCGGCCATGCAGATTTCGTCGCCGCCTGGGGGCAACAGCGCATGCGGGAGGAACAACAGCAGTTGTTGGATCAGTTCCCCTTGCTGCCTGACTTGCAGTGCGCATGGCTCCTGCTCGCGATGTGCGCTTCCCCGCGAGCCAACCATGTCTTGCGCACGGTGCCTCCGCAACTGACAACTGCGTATGCCCGCTCTCACGACCAGGCCGTCTGGGAGACCCTGCTAGCGTGCGTTGGCGGAGGCCCCCTTGACGACCGCACGAGCGAGCTCACGCGTTGGTTGGCCTCGCTGCCTGCTGCATTGGGCGGATTGGGTTTGACTTCTGCTGAGCGGTCCGCCCCGGCAGCGTACTGGGCCGCTTGGGCAGACGCCCTCCCGGTGCTGCACACACGTCAACCCGTGTTCGCGGCAGCATGCACAGAAGCTCTCGCGGAACCAGACGCCCGCGTCTCCTGCTTGAAGGCAGCTGCGGAGGCGCACGCTTTCCTCCTCGACGAGGGCTGGGCAACTTGCCTCGAATGGCCAGACCTGCTCGCGGGGGCTCGACCGCCGCAAGCAAAAGAAGCAGCTCTCGGCGACTGGCCGCACGGCTGGCAATTCCATGCGTCGCGAACTCGCACCTTACATTTCCGCGAGCGCGTGTTGTTGCCAACCCTGCCGCCTAGCGCGCTGGCCCTGCTCCGGTCACAATCCGGCCCTCATACCGGCGCATGGTTGACAGATGTTGACAGCAGTGCCGACAGAGCCCACCACCACGCTGGACCCGCATGCCATGCAGCTGGCCCTGCGGCGGCGCTTGCGCCTCCCACTACGACTGTGCCCCAGTCGTTGCGGCCCCACCCCAGGCTGCAGGCAAGTCGTCGATGAGTTCGGCGACCATGCATTGGCGTGCCCACGCACCGGCCTTTTGGCTAGACGCGCCAAGGTCGTCGAAAGGGCGTGGACACGCGTTGCACGCGAGGCGGTCGGCGCAGAAGGCCAAGTCGTCCCGCAGCAATGGCTGGCGCACACCACGGCCCCAGGAGTCGATCCACAGGACCGACGCCGCCTGGACAGGGTCGTCTACGGTGCGTCAAGTATGGGCGGCGCTTTGTGCTGCGACGCCACCCTGGTCTCTCCGTTGACCCGGACAGGTCAGCCACAACCTTGTGCCGAGGCAGTCGGCGGCGCCGTGCTGCGGGTCGCGGAGCGCCGCAAAAAGGCGACGTATCCCGAACTCGCAGCTGGCGGCCCGCAACGACTCGTGGTACTGGGTTCCGAAATCGGAGGGCGATGGAATACTGACGCTTTACGCTTCGTGCAGGACCTCGTCCGCCTCCGCTCTGACCGCGCCCCGCCAGCGTTGCGCAGCGCAGCGCGAACGGCCTGGACGCGGCGGTGGTGGTCCCAATCTGTCAGTGGCGGTGCAGCAAGCCGTGGCCAGCACTGCTCTGGGACAGGCGTGGCCTGCCCCCTTGCAGCCACGCCAGCCCAACGGCCCAGACTTGGACCACGTCCTGGATTTGGCGGAGCTGGCAGGATGCAGTCGCTTGCCGCCCCGCTGAAGGGCAGTAGAGGCAGTAGATGTAGAAGAGGCCGGTAGATGAGACCGCTTCAGCGGAGAGGAAAAAGACATGTCGCCCGTCGCAATGCCACGTCGCCACCTCCAGGCTTACGGATCGCGGTCATGCGGGACAACGCGATGCTTGCAGCAATATCCGCAATGTCACATAATGTCACACGGGACCTCTGCTTGCGCCATCAAATTCGTTGCCTCCGATAACAACTCCATGTCATCTGCATGGCCCAACAAGAGTTTGCTGTGCTCAGCGCGTGCGCCGGACAGCCCAGGTACGCGCGAAGGCTGTGGGCGACTGCGGTGGAAGTGAGGTGCACGGGTGTCGGCGGTTGGAACTGCAGCATGCTTTGCGGGATGTGTTCGAATGGCTGCGGCGGCCGTTTGGCTGGGTCGGTCAGGGCGGCCCGAGTCGCCTCATCGCCAGGGGCGGTCAGGACTTGGCGGGCGCGTGAAAGTTCACTTCTGCGTGCACGCCTGCAGCCGGCTTCGCCGTCGCTCGGCGACTGCTTCCGCATCGAGGTCGGTGACCGGCCTGGGCGAGGCTCGTGTAGCGCGCGCAGCCGCAAGAAGCGCGAGCCAGAGCCCTTGTTCGTAATGTTGGAATCGCATCAGAAGCTAGCGGCGCCCATCACCAGAGCCGGCCGCGTGAGGAGCATGCGGGGTGCAGGCGAGCTTCCAAGCGCGAGCTCGGGCGCGGTCATCAGGCGGTCCGTTGTACGCAGCCCGGAGGTGTTGGAGGCTGCTGGCGAGGCGGATGCCAGGTCGCACGAAAACGGGCACCGTTTGCAGCATCGGCACGGGATGGCGGAGCTCGGTGCTCGCCGCAGTGTGGGTTTTGGCTTTGTGGGGTTGGGATCAGAACGGTTTGTTTCGTGTCCACGGGCCGGAGAAGCTTGTTACGGAGTCGATGCCACTCGTGTGAGCCCCATTTCCCGGCATAAAGGACCGCACCAGCTGGCACCGAGGCCCGGCCAGGCGTGGCTGTGCGCAGCAGCCAGGAGCAAGCACAGGCAAGCTTATCCTGAGCTCGACCACGGAAGGAGGTTGGTGGCCGTTGGGATGCCGAAGCTGCCTCCTTCCTTCGCCTTGTTGCGCATGCATCCGGCCGCGCAGGCCGCGTGGGTGCTCTGGTGGAGTGGCCTCTTCGCTGTGGCTGTGCAGCGAGCGCTTGCAACCATGTTCCTCGAGCTTCCCCTGCCGGACCGGTGCCGGCTCTGCACGAGTTTCTCGCGGACACCCAATGGCCCCGATGGCAAACCGGGCCGCAGCCGAGCCGCGTTCCGGCCCGCAGATGGCGGCACTGGTGGGGTGGGAGGTAGGTCCTGTCATCTGGCGGTGGAACGGGGAAACAAAACCGACGTTGCAAAAGCGTTCTTGCACCGCCGAGCGACTGCCAAGGAATTGTGTACTTGTGCATGGTTGCTGGAGAAATAGTTGCAAACGGAAAAGCAGTGCAAGCTGGGGGGCATCGACGAAGCATAGCATTACGAAACACAACAGTTTTTAAACTTCTGATACACCGAACCTGCAAAAATTGCTGTGGGCAGGGTTCAGGATGCATAGTTTGATTTGGAGCCACTCAAGATTTATCGGTTCCACTATATGTTTTATCTAGGCTGTGGGGTACGGATTTCGGAATTGACTTTGGTTTCCCATCTAAACATGCGTCATGCCGACCAAACCCCCCCCAAAAAAAGCCAAAGCCTTCCACTGCCAACCGTTATGTGGCATAATCATCTTCCAGAGTCCGTTTGAAGAGTCAGGGGCCTCGGCAGGTCAGGTACGTTTTTACTGTCATATGTGATCTACGTTGCCCAGACCGGTAATATGTCCCGAGCACCGGGGCCCGGGATTTGTGCAGCACTAGGAAAGTATCTTCCTGTCAAAGATGCATGATACAAGGGCCTTTTGCAGCATTGTGTGTATGGCCGACTGCAGGCTTCGTCAAACAACACCACAAGGATTTCTTCCTACATCCCCAGCCATCCCCAGCCTGAAGCATAATAGCGAGAGCGGGCAACCACGCGGATGTGATATGCAGGCCGGCTGCGCAGCGGTATTCCCAGCCCCCGTCTGCAAGTCCCCAGACCCCACACAAAAGCCGGATTTATTTCGGTTCGAATAACCACGCAGGATAAGCACGGGAATACCGAGAAGCTGTCCCTTGGCATGGCCGCGCCCAGCATGGCTTTGGCAGAACTTGAACCTCCCACGGTTCCTGCCACAGCATGCGAATTGGCGGAGATTGGCAAAACCGGCGTCGTTGCTCGCAGCTTTGCTGCAGGCCCCGGCTGCTTGGAAGGTGATGACGTTAATCATACCGCCAAGAAAAGACGCGTGCTCCGAGCAGCATCGAGTTTGGCTCCCAACAGCATGCAGCTGGAGATTTATTCCGACCTGGACGCGGGCTCTCTGGTGGCAAATTCTACCAGCCAGCTCGCACAGGATGCATGTGTGGATGCTGGTGCCGGTGGTGTCGACGATGAAGAGAACGAGTTGAAGGTTGTGCGATCCGCTAATGTTGCCCCGCGTGGACGCAAGAGACCCTTCCTGCGAGCAGCTTCCAGCCTCGCCCCTTCACAATCCACGTGGCGGGATTCACCAAGTCCAGTCGCAGAAGATGATGTCCAGGAGGAGGTCGAGGCGCCTGGGGCAATTGTCCAGGAAGTCGTGCAACAACAGCTTTCCGATGCACATGGTATGAGCATGTCGCCAGAGGAGGCCAAGGCTGCTTCCATGGTAGAGCGGTGTACCACGACTGTGTTCAACAATCAGGGTACGATCGCCCCAACATTAGTGGTTGAATCCGAAAGCCGCGGCACGAAATGCTGGCTGGATTGTTCTCCCGGCCATGTGCTGCCCGAAAATCAGATGGAGTTGCTTGCGCAGAACGGTGACATAGAGACTGTGGCTCCAACATGCCATGGAAGAAGCGAATCGGCTTGTGTAGAGCAGCAGGTTTTGTTGGAGGTTTCCAGCATCGAACCTGCCAACACGGACGTGCCCACAAATTTGGGCACGTTGACCCCGACGTTGGTGGTCGAATCTGAGAACCACGGTGTGTACGGCACCAAAGGTGAGCTGGAATGTTCTTTGGGACCTGCATCGCCTGCTTTGCAGATGGAGTTGCGCAGTGGCAAAGCAGATGAGGTTGCAACGTGCCACGGAAGGAGTGAACCTGCTCGTGTTGAGCAGCAGCTTGTGGACAATGGCACCATGCCAGGGCTCGACACCGTGCTGTCGAAGCTCCCACGGCAACCAGCAAGGCGTCGCATAGTTGGCAAGCAGCGAGTTCCAGCTTTGTCGAAGAACGGTTCTGTCCTGATCCGCCAATCTCTTGGACACACGCTTCGGCCACCAGAAGCTGGCTTCCTCGTGCGAGTCCAGGGTGACGGTTGGGGAGGCCGATCAAGTGGCAGCGCCTCGTTTCTGGCAACGATCACAGAAGCGGATGACGATACTTACACCGTCATTCGAAGGGGTGATTGTCATGGCTCCTGGGATGAAACACATGTGTTGAAACGCGAGTGTTCTATACTCGCCAGGACAAGTTCACAGCAGGACATGTATTTGCACCGAGTTCATGCCTGCAGCATATGATGCTGCCGTGCTGGTTTTTGTTGCAGGCAATCTTGCCGACTACCCTCGGTGTTGTACAGCTTGTACAGAACATACAGGAGAGATGTGAGCAAGTTGTCTGTGCAATTGTGTATGTACAAGGGGGCGGCAGGATGCAAAACCCTGCAGGAGCCTCCCAGTTCATCCAGCCTTTTATGCCAAGCGTCGCTGACTGTGGCGGGAACAGTGATTCCATTCTGCATGTAAGTTTCCGTTCATATCGTGTGCAGTGGTGTTTGTGACTGTGAATCATGGATCTAGCCATTTATGTGATATGATGCGGCGGAAGTTGTGAGCAGCTTCGTGATGTTTGGTGCAGTTTCCACACTTGCAGATAAAGCGCTGGTGGGTCCACCGAATTTGTGTCGCATGCAATGGCGTGAGCTGATGGACCAGAGGTGCGCCGCAATGTACATCTATGGAGGCTTGCCAGCTGCTTATCGATCGGAGATAACAATGTGCAGGTAGCCCGTGTCATTGTTGAAAGTTCTACAGGGTGCCTGCCTGCCGGGCAGCCGGTAGCACGCGGTGTAATCTTCAAGTGGTCCAAAGTTGATGTCGGTTCGCAGTTTGGAGGACAATCCAGCTGCCGGATGCGCCCCGGCCGCTTCTGCAGACGCCGCGGCGCAGGGCAATCATGGAGAAGATCTGCCGCACAGCTGCAGAGAACTTTTTTGGTTGGCCGCCCCTGGGGATCATCATGCTTTTTCCTGCTTGACGTGCATGCAGGAATCCAGACTCGATCACGCGACTGCCCGGCTTGCAGACCGTGCCGAAATCAAGCGCCAGAAGGCCATGCAATGATCATAACGTGCCCAGCCCTA
This sequence comes from Symbiodinium sp. CCMP2456, assembly GCA_905221635.1. NCBI lineage: Eukaryota > Dinophyceae > Suessiales > Symbiodiniaceae > Symbiodinium > Symbiodinium sp. CCMP2456. The sequence goes on along the minus strand of CAJNDV010014969.1, from coordinate 66,697 downwards.
TGCTGGTTGTTTTTTTGTTGCCGCAAGGCCAACCGTGCCACCACGCTGGGGACCAACTGCACCTGGTGATGGCTCTGTTTCGGGTGAGGGTGCAAGCTCTTCGCACGGGACCAGCACGCACAACCCGAATCACATCGCGAACGTTTGGGACGGCTGGTTCAACTCCGGCCACTCAATGGATGATCCGATGTTCAACCAGCACTTGTATTCGATTGGGGATTATGACTACACAAGCTGGAGCCAGGGTTGGCACAACAGCTGGCAAGCATGGCCGTGGCCAGGTTCCAAAGGCTCCACGGTTCGGCCACCAGGTTCCGCTCCGCGAGGCGACATGAACGTAGTCCAGACCGAAGCGCAACAACGAAAGGTGGAAGAGCAAGAGTGGGAGAAGAAGCTGGCAGAGGCCATCGACACTGATGTCCTGGCCGGGTTGAAGATGTTGTTGGAGGGAAGGAGGTCTCCTGCGGCAACTGGCGAAAGTCCGAGCCCTGCCCGTCCCGAGCCTTTGCAAACAGTGGAATACGATTGACTGTGGAGCAAGGAACTTGATTGTTGTCTTCTGTAAGGACGGGATTCTGTGTTGAGCTTGCCAACACACTCCCCTATCTTGCCTTCGAGCCGACTAAGGAGTTGGTGGCCAAGATTTTAGAGCGAGCCGCCGTGCAGGGACCTGTTGCACTCGTTGAGGTTGCTGAGGGTCTCTTTGGCACCCAGTCGGGTGCAAAGATGACACTCGACATACCAACCTATGCGGGGATGCTGCAAAGGCTAGTTCTCGATCCAGCTTGCTATCGGCCCGCAGCAATCCGGCTGCTGCTAAATGTGGCTTTGAGCAAGGCGCAGGGCTAGACTGACTTAGGTACAAAAGGACACGGCATCATGTGAAGTCCGTGTGCACCCGCCAGGAGAGCCCTGTGGTACCGGTGGCGCCGGGTATTCTCACGGACTCTGAGACAGTCATATGCGAACGGAACGTGCAGGACAGCGTCTTTTCGTGGTTCGCAGGTCGTCTGCGTGATCTGCTTCCTCTTCTCTCTTGTTTCAAGTTGTGGTTAAGCTGCAGCTTGGTTGCTGTAGCCGCTGATGTCCGCCTTCAGCTTATTCTTGCTTCAAAACCACAAGGCTTTCTCTTTGCTCGACAGGCCGCGCGATCCGCAGGAAGACCTTCCGCACTGCTGTAAGTTTTGATGAACTACGCTGCGAGTGTTCATGGATAGCAACTCCGCAGAAGTGCGGGCGCCGAGGCGTTAGTTTTGGCCAAGCGCAAGATGGTGACATGAGCTGGGTTCTTCCGCGCTTTTAGGAGCATTGTCCTTCCAAAGAGCCAACTACAAGTAGTAACTAGTACTGTGGTGGGGTGATCGGGATTGAAGTCGGGATCCAGTCCTTGCGCAGCGCAAGTTGGACAAGGAATCGAGCTCCTGCGGCTTAGGACAGAGCCCTTCCCTCGGAGGGGGGTCAGCCGGAGTCCAAAGACATCGTGAGGTGCGATGGAGAGCTGGCAGGTGCCAAAGTAAAATGTGGTGCACAACATGCACGGCATGCGGGCCTCGCAGCCGCTGCCGCTGGACGTGCTGCAGCGAGCCTGTCAGCAGCATCCTAGCCTTGCCGTGGCACGACAGAACATCCGAGAAGCCTGTAAGAAATGGTGGAGGTGGCAGGGGGCAGTGCAGCCTAAATCTCATGTAACCAGTAGAACCATAGGACTTCTTTCCGGGACAGGAAAGCTCAGTGCCAGACTTTTCAGACCAACTAACGTGTCTTTGAACGTTGGGTGGCTCGTGGCATGTGACACATACTGCCGTAAACTGAAAAGCATGGCTTGGATGGATCGTGGATCGAAACATTTAGGGCATTGTGTTTCATATTGCAAGGGTATCCTGAAGGACAAAGACAAAGACATCGAGGAGGAGGAGGAGAAAGACGAAGGGAAGGAATGGCCTGAAGAGCTGGTCTTCCGGAATTCTGGTTGTTGGCCAGAACTCGACGGAGTTTTCAAGCGCACGCGGGATTTTGATCATGTAAGCCAGCATCAAAGGCCCACCTACGAGAGGATGGTGCCTTCAAGATCTGGAGACATGAAACTGTTATGTTATTTCTGGGAATACAGTTGCGAGCGAGAGCGTGGAGAGCAAGAGCCTCAAAATGATGCTGGCGCTGCAGGAACAGCCAAAAAGAGGCGTCGCCGAGCAGACACTGTTGAGCGTGGGTGGTGGTTGGGCAAACGGATGGGCGGCGCTGATCTGATGGGCAAGGGTAAGCCGGGTAACTCCGAGCTCTCTGAGCTTCCAACAGGGGCGGATTGGCAATTGAAGCCACTAGGCTTCGAAGTCTTTCAAGCCGATCCTGGAGGCTTCGTTGATCAAGAGCAGCTGGGTATCGAGGCATTGCAGCGGCTTAATTTGAGCAGCCTGCAGGGACATGTCGTCTCACCACAAGGCGAGCACAGTGCACGATACTTTGGCCACTTCTGCAGTCTGTTGCACCTGGAATACCTGCAAGAAGTCGCCACATTACGTCGACGTGCTTCGCGACGTTCGGGAGAAGAACTTGAACGAGGTGGTTGGGCTTTGACCGGCATGCGTGTTCGCGACGTTGTGGAACGACAGGCCAAAGGCAAGGGTCGTAAAGGATCGGGAAAGGGACCGACGTCTGGCTTCCAGATGTTTCTGTGGCTGCCACCCAGCACGGACATTGACAGGTTGCGATTTCGGAAGGGCGACAGCATCATTTTGTCCGCCACGCATCCCCTGCAGGACAGGCTCGCAGAAGGACAGCTCCAGGATATAACAGACAAGTGGGTTTTGCTTTCCTTTGAGGAAGTTTCGCCTCCGCAAGGCTGTAAACAGCGTCTTTGGCGAGTTGACAAAGGCAGCAACAGGCTAAGCTACGCGAGGCAACTGGATTCGCTTGTGTCCCTGTGCACCGGTTACGTTGACAGCACCTCGGTAGGTGAGGATTGTTCAAAGATATTCGAGATCATCAGAAACGGAAATGTGGGTCAAGCCGACTCTTGGGCATCGCGTGTATGGAGCGACTTGAAAGAAACAGCAGTAAGCGATTCTATGGCTGCGACTGCGGAGCTCGCCGAGCAAAAGGGCGACGAATCACCACAAGTACAGAGGATGCAGACAGAGGCAACCAAAGCAGAGCTTGCAGAGCTCGCTTTCAAGCCAGGTGAGGTTGTCACCTTACACGGCCTTCAGGCCGAAGATCTGAATCATCAGCAGGGCGAAGTTGTCGTTGTGAATGGGAGCGTCCGTCAAGTGGGCGAGCACGCCGTCGAAGGTGAAGACGTGCGGATAAACGTTCAGGTGAATGGTTCTGTAAAAGCCGTACGAGTTTCTAATTTGAAGAAGGTGGACACTGAATTTATCGACGACAGCTCCACAAAGGCTGCGACCGGCACTGCGGCAATAGCCGCCGAGAAGATGATCTGCGATCCGACCATGCTGACGAAGTGCGTTGAAAGTATTCCTGCCACATGCACGGACTCCCAGCGACGGGCTGTGGCTGCCACGTGTGAAAGACGCCTCACCATTATCCAAGGCCCTCCCGGCACAGGCCCGCCGATAATCCTAAAAGTGACAGACAGTGGCTGGCAGCCGATCTAAGGTGCATCTGCATGCATGCATAGCATGAATAGACACGGGTCTGAGTGGTACTACCAGCACAGGAGAGAGTCCATGAGAGTCCTTTCTGGTAACTGAAAGAACTACCGCCATGATTGCTCCTGGCTTTACCCGGCCTGTCCGTATTCTGTCAGCAGTGCCATCATTTTTGTGCTTGTATGTTGGGTGGCAGGCAAGACTGCGACGGCCGTGCAGATCCTCCGCTCCTGGGCCCAGTTGGGATTGAAACCACTTCTGGCGGTGGCCGATGGGAACATCGCGGTTGACAACATAGCAGCTCCTTGGCGTAACTTTCTTGCATCCCCGAACATAACCCAGAAAGCTTTTCGGCGGTCAGGTTAAGCCGAAGTCGTTTCTGCCCCCTTGTGAGAGGCAGGGCTGGCGAAGCAGGGAGTGCCTTTGCTGCGCTCAGCCTATCTGGCCGTCCTTTGCTGTGCACGGCTTTGTCCAGGTCGACGTGAAAGCGGTACGTGTGGGTCGGCCAGAGAAGATCCGACCGGAATTGGAAGAAATAACTCTAGACAATCAACTCCGTCGCATGAAGAAGCAGAAGCAGGACCGGCATCGAGCACGGAATGAGTTTCGTTGTGTTTGTGATCGCTCGCAGGAGCAGAAGGCGGCGGAGGAGCGAGCAGCAGCCATGGCCGTTCTGGAGCAGATGACGCTCAGAGATCTCAAGCTCCAGGACAGAGAGAGAAAGCCAGTGCTTTGGGTGCAATGACACTAGATGAGCTGTTTGGGTGTGGGTGTGGGTCTTGGTGTGGATGCATGTGTGTGGGCAGGGTTTGGGGCGAATGCAGAAACGATGCCTCACGACCAGGAATCTTTCGGGAGTGCAATGTTCGGCAGTCCACGTTTGGGATTGTCAGCATGTGTAAATTGAATGAATAGTTATGTGACGCTTGTAAGCTGGCCACATTCTGAGAACTGCCTTTCGGAGTCCAGAAGTCACACCCCCCTGTTTCATCGCTACATAGCCGCCACATCTAGTAGTCATGCGAGCAGGTGACCTTGGGGAACCTGCCACATGTCGTTGCTACCTGCGAGGCATCCGATCTCAATGCCCGCTCGGGCCTTAATTATTACAGCTTCGAATTCTTTGGCGGTTGATATTCGTGTCGCCAGCCGTGCGGATGCAGGCATTCTGCACAGCACCTTGCAGGCAGCAGAGGTGCTGTCCTTACAGAGTGGGCCCCTCTTGGCCTGAGGGGGGCCGTTGGGGTCGGCGTTAGCAGGATTCGGGCCTGGGGTTAACCTGTGGGTATTTGCGAAAGCGAAACGAGGCTAGGTTTTGTGAAATGAAAAATTTGGCAGAGCCAAAAGGCCCTTCAAAAGGCAAGCTGTCGAATCCCTGATGTTCAAAATCAGGTCGAGTCGCGATCGCAGGCACATGCGGTCCCAGACTCTGTAACACCCCGAGCCAAAATTGGAAAGATGCAGTACTGAAAGTAGCAGCCGACCATGACAGTTGTACTTGTGAGCAGCACCCCTGTTTGCAAGGTCAGTGAGCAAGCGAAGGGAAGCAGTGAGCAGGGAGAAGGCCGCAGCCTCAACTGGACTAGTAGTGACTGGTCATGATGTTGCAGCACCACCTTAAGGTGCGCAGATGGACATACCGGCAGCGAGGGTTCTTGAACTCGCGCTGGAGTCCATCCGCACCGCAGAGGCCCCGTGTTCGTTTGGGCTTGCGATGCAGCACTGGGGTGTTTGCCATGACATCCGCAGGCTTCCAAAGCTGAGGCAGCTGCTGCAGAAATTCGGGAAGCGCGAAGCTGGTTGCAGGTTAATATGACTACATCCGAGGTTTTTGCAAAAAATGAGTGACTTCTGCACGTCCAAGGAACTGAAGCAGAAGCGCAACATCAAGAGCAACAGAAGCGAATTCAAGTGCGCAGGGAGGATGCAGAGATGCAGCTCCAGGCCATGACATGATCCTTGCTGGCGGATTCGTGGCAGTTTGAACTATAGCCTACGAGCTGGAAGCGCAACATCAGCAGTGCACAGCAGTGTTGAGTGCGTGGCAGTGGCACCGCAGGCGCTTCGTGAGGCCGACGTGCTTTGTGCACAGCTGCATGCCTGAGGTGAAGACTGCATTCTTTGGGATAGCAGACGGTGCATCGTTTCATGTGAAACTCGGGCAAGAAGAAGAAATTCGCTGGCCGTCGTATGCACACAAGCATAGAGCAGATAGTAGGTTGGACAGATCATTCAACCCCGCATGCGTATCCTGAGATGAAAAGCATGTTCGAGGCCCAGGCCAGCCCCGGGCCCTTCTCTTCACTGCTTCGTAGCAGCTGTTCAATTTAGTAATTTTGTCCGTTTCTTTCCAGAAGCCTCCAGAAGCCTAGATGATTTTCAAGTTCCACTCAAGAAATTCCAGATCCCACGGTTTCTATGGCTTTCTTTCAGGCTTGTCATTCGCAACTAGCCTACGAGCTTACGGAACAAGATGTAATGGTGCCGTCGCCACTCACAAGCTTGAACAAAATGAGGGACAATGGTTCCCCATTCCATGCCGCCACTCACAAGCTTGAACGGGCATGGACAGCTCTCAGGTTAATCACTGCCGGAGGCGGCTTGCTTGCAAAGCTGCTTCTTTGCAAGAGTACCTCTGACTTGAGGCCCTAACAAATAATCTGCTGTTCTAGGCCAAAAAAATCAGGGGAGTGTTTGTTCTCATCGTCGGTGAATCAGTGAAGCAACTGCGGACAGCTTTCTGCCCAGGCTGGGCCCTTTCAAGGGCATCTTGATTGACGAAATTGCAGCTTGAAAGTAACTGGATCGCTGGTGCTTTGTGATCGGAAGGGCGCGATGTGTGGCAGTCATGTTCTGTTGCATAGTTTGGCGGCCGCGACGACAATCTCCAGATTTCAGATTTGCCACATTGCATTCCTGCAAATTCTGTTGCCGAGGCACAGGCCACAGAAATAGTGTCTCTTGTCCCCATCGCGACTGATCTGCAGTAAAGGTTGCTAGAGGCATGTTTGGGCCAGAATGACTTTGTGTTCGTCTGTGTGGTTATTTTCAGGACGATTGTCAATTTGTCAGCCGTGCAGGCCAGCTAGTTGTAGATGCTGTTTCGATTCAGTATGAACCTGTCATGCGGAAGCTTTCGATTGATGTCTTCTGGTTACAAGAGCACACCATCCGTTTGCACCGTCATTGCTTTGTGCTTACCGGCACCTTGGAGTGGTGCGGTTTTTCAGTGTAAGCGAATCTGGGCTACAGGCATCTGATCCCTTGCAAGGTCCAGCGACGCTGTGAGCGTGTCGTGCTCGCGGGAGACCATTGCACCTTGTCACTGCACGTAGCATGGTGCGGCCGCTGCTGGAAACGTTTCCAAACAGCTAAGGCCAGCTGCCGCCGACAGTGCAATCTCAAGAGGCACGGAAGAAGCTTGGGCAGGACGTTCTAGGATTCTGCAGCCAGTTGTCGAGTGCTGGCAAGGCAGAGCGCAGAGGCCAGCTTTCAAATGTGTGGGAAACATGGGTTGCATGAAAGATCATGAAAGCTTTCTGTGCTTCTGCACAGGCTTAACACTGTCGCTGTACGGTCGCCTTGTGCAGGACGGACGTCGTGTCTTTTAGCAGTTCGGATCGTTTGCTCTCACAGCTTGGTGTAGGAGGGCCTGGAGCCATACTTCTTGGACACGCAGTTCCGTTCCCACCCGAAGCTCGTGGAGTGGGTGGCAAGCTCCATATACGGAGGGCGGCTGAAGAGTCGCTCGCTTCGTTGAGTCCTGCTAAGAGTGCCCCACAAATGTGGTCTTGATCATCTTGGGAATTGCACGGAGTGTCCTGCCTTCCATGGTGCAGACCCAGGCGGAATACACGATGGCGCCCGTCCTCCAATGAAAGGCTTTGATTGGCCCAGGAAGAAGGCTCCAACACCTGATTCTGAACTTCTCTATTCGTGCCTTCATGATGGCCAGGTCCCAGTGGCTTTCGTTGAGATGGGGCGAGCATCACGTACCTTGGCGGCAAGGTGATCAGGAAGGGTGCGATGAATGTGCGCCGTGTACGAGTCACGCGAGCACATCAGGAGAATCCCAGGAGCACGAGTCGAAGATGAATCTGGCTGAAGCAGAAAGAGTCGTTCACATCATCGAGTTTCTCGATCTGAGAAGCGGTCGTAACATCGTCGGTGCGGTCGGCCGGATGTTGCTCTCTTAGTTGAGCAGGTGCAAGCAGACCCAAGGTCCGTGTTGGATGCCGGCTGCACTGCCGAAGACCTTGGCGTGGTGACCCCGTACATGGCGCAGGCCATCGCGACTCACGGTCACAGAACTCGAAACGAACAGTCGACAAGCAAAAGACGGTAAGCAGGTGCGCCTTCTTCGGACATCATGGAGGAATCGCTGCAAGGACAGATCTGAGTGAGAAGGTGGACTTCACACCAGATCCACCATAATTGCCGCGAGATGCGTGTTGAAGTAGGGCAGGATGACTTGCCCTTCTTTGTGCAAGTGTGAGGAGAGGGGCATGAAATGGAACGCATCGAAGAACTCCAGTCCCTTGGGTTGCAAAGCCAAGTTGTACCTGGCACTGTACCTGCGCTCAGCGTGACTCGTCTCGAGGAACGCTTGAAATCGCCAGCTCCATGTCTGCAGGTACTCTTGTGTGTGGCTTTCGCTCACAGAGTTTTTCCTCTGAGGTGTCGACAATTTCCAAGGGCGTGAGAAGGAACTGATCGTTTTCTCGGCCGTGAGGAGAAGCTGCCGGTTGTGTTACCATTTCCCACCGGTACTCGTAGCGCTTCAGGAACAACGCGGCTGGACGGGTGGGCTTCCTTGCAGATTGGCGACGGCTGAATGTGATGCTGACTCGCCAGAAGCTCTGCCTCGACTTTGGACTTTTGCGCCATTGCCCACTGCCCTCCGAGGTGCTCGACGGGGCCTCGTCGTTGTTGGCCATGGCCTCACCTTGAAGAAGGACCTGCTCTGCCGCTTCAGATTCTTCAGCTGTCGGCTCATCCTACCGTGCATGCATGTGACTGTATGTGATGGTTCCTGAGTTTGTGTTGTGGTTTGTGGTTGTGGTTCGGCAACATTTGGCATGACTTCCTTCGACGCGGCGACGGCCCATAAAGGCTCTGGCAGCATCTGGAGAGGCTGCCATGTTAGGCTCTTCAGTGGCTGCGGCTGGGCAGACCCAAGGTCCTTTCTGGACAGCATTCCCATCCCGTTCAGCCCCATGTGCAAAAAAAAAAGGTCGCTCTTGGTTTCCACTTTCCGTAAACGGTTCTTACATACGAATGGCCATGCAACATGTTCCTGCTGCTATGGTGGAGGATACTGTGTCTATCCGAGTAGGTTACCACATGTGAAAGGTTCTCACATGTGGAAGGTTACTTGGTCTGACAGCAGCTAAAAACAAAGTACGTGTCGTCCAAGTAGCATATGACTCAAAGGACGATGCAGGATGCTAGTGAATGGCAAAGGCAGAGTACAAAAAATCAATGCCTCGCATCGTGATTTTCGTTGAGTTTAGGCCGCATAATTAGACCTAGTAATTATTAGACTCGTCGTGGACTGTGCAGGTGGCCAGCCAAGCACGGAAGCACCACGCATGACCGAAACACTGCGCCGAAGTCATGGAATCTGAACGAAGCTGGCGTGTCAAAGGTCGCATGCCGCGCATGTCCGTGTGATGAGAGTTGTACTGCACCCGGAAAATGGGTCACTGCAGCCCAGCAGGCAGCAGTCTTGGTCTTGAGGCACTCCGTGGGGCCGTATCCTTTGCACAAGTGAGCTTGAGCTCCGGTCGGGCGTCATTGGCTTTCAGGATCCTTACTGGCTGCAGTGGCTCGGGTGGTGCGAAGCTCACCGAGTGATCGTTGACAAGCAGGCTAAACGCGCTGTGAGTTGCGGGGTCTCTAGCTGCTCGTGGAGCAGGGCTTGCATGTGGCAGAAGCCAGGCCTGGCACGACATCGTTCGTGCCGCAAAGCGGGCGGAAAAGAGACCACATGTCAAGTCACTGTTGCACAACCTCTTCGAGTTTGAGCAGGTGCGCATGCGTGCCTGCGAACACCTTCCTTCGTAGCCCGCTGCAGAGAGATCGTACGTGAGGCACCCCAGACGGAAAAGGCGTTCTGCAAATTCGTCAAGGAGCACTTGGGAGATCGCTTGCAGGTGGGGCCGTAATTGTCATTGCCGACAACGTGACATTGCTAGAGCAACTTTGCGCCTATGCAGGGGCCGGATGATGCAGAAATGCAATCGGCCAAGTGAATGCAGTCCATGTCGTAATTCATAGCGGCATGGTTGGATGTAAGGCTGTGGCAGGCGGTGACGAAAGCGAGAGAAGAGGCAGTGAGCAGCGACATGGTGGAATTGTTTGCTTTGCTTTCTACAAGGCCTCTGCTGCTGCACAGCGTCGCCCCAACGAGGAATCACCACGGCGAAGAGTGTTGAGACGTGTGCGAAGATGTCATGAAAGCGTTGAGATTAGTGTTCCTTTTATGATATCCAATATAGAGAGGACGAACTGCCCAAGATGCTCACCGAGGCGCCAACCCAAGCTGAAGTCGGCTGTTCCTTGCCAGGCTCATCGTGCTTGATGCCAGGTCGCCATTGCAAAGCCTGCTGACATCCCAAAGCTGAGATTTCAGGCCGGTCGTTTTGCCCTTCAGCCTGGAAGATGTAAGCGACTCGATCCGGAGCCCATGCGGTGATGTTTTCGTCTGAGGACCTCGGAGATCCGGATCCCAACCGGCGAAGCCGCTGGCGAAGTTGGAAGTTTGTTGCTCAGGCGCTCCACACCATTGCACAGCCCTGTACCTTGCGCAAGCCGCGACATCCAGCTCCCCGTTCAGGAGTTTCTTTGGGCACCGAACCCCGAGCATACATGGAGCTGGCAAGAGCTCAAGGATGGAAAGTAAAATCGTAGGAGCTTCGTGGAAGGAATGCATGGCAATGACCGGATGGACCCTCAGGAGAAGATGCACGACTACTACCAGACATTTCTGAGTGCATCCAATCAAACAGACAACCGGTCCAAGAAGCAGCTTTACCGTGAAATGAGCTTTGGCCTCAGCATGATGGAGACCTCTTGCGAGATATGCCTGCAATATGATCCTGCGCAGGGCAGTCCCTGCCAGAAGAATGGTTCGTGAAGGATACTGCTCTGCAGGTGCAGCTGCTTTAGCTCTTGGGCTTGCAAGACAAGTGCCTCGATTGCATCCGAGTTGCCAGGTGCAACTGAAGCCTCTGGACCAGCAGCAAGCGGCAAGAATGGTTTGGAGAGCGAATCGCCAGGACGGTGTACGTTCCCGACTGAGCGGACGGGCGACCCAGAGGTTCTTGGCGCAGCCGTCGGACTGAGGTGGTTTTCAACACCGCCCGTTGCCTTGGATGCAGTCTGATGCAGCAAAGCCGGGGGAAAACGAGACAGAGCTGGGAATTCAGCGCCTGGGCATGATTCACGTGGGATCACCACAGGATGGACACTGTTTGCACCACGGATACACGAAGCGATGCCAAGGATCTCCACGAGCAAGGAACCTTCCACGCTGACTGCATCTCCATCTCCAAAGAAAAGGAAGAGGACCCGAATTGCCCGCTAGGCTATCACGTTAGAGATCAGTCTCAGCCCGCTAGGCCATCACGCTCGATGTTCGGATGCCGTCCGGACCGATGTCCTGCTCAAGCTGTGCTGTTTGGTAAGTGGATGTAGCTGATGTCGGAATGAAGTTTGGCAAGCAGCTGGAAAGACACAAGGTCACCGGCTGGGAGGCTTTCTACATTGACTACGCCGGGCTGAAGCGCTCTCTTAAGGATCACTACGGGGCTTTGAGGTCCCGTTCAAAAGCAAACGATGGCGCCTCTTCCAGCGAAGGCTCTCCCCGCTGTGAATACGAATGCAAGATCAGCGACGAGTGGTTCGAGGAGCTGAGTGCCTGTGTCCATCGGGTGAACTACCTCCTCACATCGACTGCTGGCGAAGTGGAGGCTCGACTTAGCGCAGCGCAGGACGATCTCAAGCAAGCTTCTGGAAGTCATCATGAACCGCAGCTGCGAATGCACCTGCAGAGCCTGACCCAGCAGTTGCAGAGCAAAATCCTTGATCTGCGTCATTTTTTGGATGCGAACCACACCGCCGTTTACAAGATTCTCAAAAAGCATGACAAGCAGACCGGGTTGTGCACACTGCCTTCAAAGCTCAAGGAATTCGAAGAGAAGGATCCCTTCAATGATCATGTGAAAAGCAGACTCGATAGGTTGAAAGGTCAGCTGCGTGAGTTTGCTGATCAGCTTGGCCTGGACGGGGATTTGCAGATGAATTCTCCGCATGATAAGTCTGCCACCGAGAATTTGTGGGCATTGGCGAGGATCTCCTTTTCTCTTGGGGTGATCTCCATGGCACTCATAGTGTTGGCGGTCCTGTCTGGAATGGAGCCTCAAATAAATCACTACTCCGTTGAAGATCTGGCAGTGCCTCGGCCAATGGCTTGTGATGCTTACGGAGACAATGCAGTCTACGCTGCGTGCATGCCCTCGTGGAACAGCTGGGTATGTCTGTGTTGGTTCTTTGTTTCCCTGAACTGCTCAGACAGAAAAGGTGGGGATTATGTTTTGATCTCTGTGTTGTAGTGGACGACAAGCAAAAGACCCATTGAGGCTCGTTCCCCAGTTTTTTCACAACAGAAGCGCTTGAATATGCCCCAGGGCCTTCGTCCGGGGCTTGGGGGCCTGCAGTTGACCCTTCTCTGCATTTGCGGTCGGTCATCTGACAGGGGTGCACAAGCAGCAAGCACGTGTGGATAGCGAATTTGCCAGCATGCAGGAGGGCACAAGGAAGAGAGGTCAACGAATGGTTCCGACCGAACATGTTTGCACTGGTTTAGTTCAATCCGGATGTTCTCTTCAGTTCTGAATGAGAGATCCCTCGACGGCGGTGATGGTGGAGAGGAAAGGCCGTCGCTGCCCATTTGCAGGCCAGGCTTGATTGAGTGATCTGAGTGTTGCAGCTGAGGCTACGATACCTGTTCTTCGCCTTTCCTTCATGATGAGCTTAACAGCTTGGCTGGCTGGTGCTTGTGCCAGCGTTTTCGAGCGGTACAACATCAATTATTTGTTTCTATTAGACATTTCTCCAGATCTGGATGTTTCGGCAATTTCCTTGCTGAATTATGCGTCTGTTCAGACTGGAGTCTGGATTGTTCTCACATTCTGTTTTCTGGCAGACATGAAATTTGGCGCTGTGCTTTTCAACATTCACCCAGAGATTCACAAGCTTGGCTGGTCTCTAGCTCACGTCTACTCCTTCAGCGTGCTGATGCTACAGCTTTGCATTACCTCTTGGTGGGTGTCCAGGGGCGCTCGCCAGCTATTCTCGAGATTGATCTTGCGCGTCTTTTGCTTCTCTCTGCTAGGAGAAGTTAGCTTCGCCGAAAACATTTTTGCCGACTTTCTGACCTCGATTGGCCGACCTTTAAAAGATGTGGCCTACACCTCATGTTACTTTCGCAATTGGCAAACATTAAACGCCCGTGACATTCGGGTACAATGCAAGCAAGACAAGGGGCTCGCGTGGGCGATGCTTCAATTAATCCTGGTGCTGCCGCTGGTCTTCCGAATTGCACAGTGCCTGCGCCGGATGCACGATACAGGTGACACGGCAAGGCACCTGCTCAACTGTGTTAAGTACTGCCTGGCCATTATCGTCAGTTTGCTGGCTGCCGTCCATCAGCTCCCGCTGGGACTGGCACCCTTAGAATTCGACATGGTGCGGATGTTGAGCGCGGAGCTTAGTTGGCGGTACGACACCAGGCATTAGACGAACCACCGATTTGTGCGCTCTGTGGCCTTGCTTGCGATTTCCACACTTGTGTGGGTTGTTCTGTTGCACGATGGCCTTGAAGACTCACTGCCTCCAGCACGGTTTTTTGGGCTTATTTACAACCCCAACTCCGACAGATTCTGTGCTGGCTCTTCGAACCTCAATTCGATAGGTTTGCGGTGGAAAGAAGCAGCTCGCGCTGTGCCGCTGGACACAGAAGTCTATGGCCACATCTTCCAATCCAGGGACGCCCACGAGGGTGGCTTGCCCGCCCAAAGGTGGTCCCGCTTCTCGTAGCACTGGCACGCCAAAACAGCCAGCTCCGCTCGTATTTCGGTCAACTGGGACAGCTTGAATCCCCAAAACGAGACCAAGCAGAAGCGTGCCAACCATGCCACATTCTCTGTTGACCCTTCCTCGCCGGCCACTGTGCAGCATGCGCCCTCGCCCAAGTCGCGCTTGCCGGCAGGGCTACACATCGTTGGCTTGACCAACCTCAGCCAGCTGCAAGCTCTTCTGAGCACCGAGAAAGGGCGGGGGCGGCAGGCATTTTAGCCCGTTTGGGGAAGGGCCAGGCTGGCTATAACTCAATTTGGGGGCTCGCACGGCCAAGAATTTCGGTCGAAATCTTTGTGTTGTGTCTAGCTTTGTTGGGTGGCTGGAGACGAAGCTTCCGTGGACAGTTCGCATCAATACAAACGGTCAACAATCACGAAACTGGAGTGCAACCCGGCCCCCGTCGCAGCTTCTCGCAACATCTCGCAACTTCGCGCAGAGACTCGATTTCTCACAGCTTTAGACTTGGTCTCGCAGCCCGCGGTGCCGTCGTGATGAGCCAATATCGCAAACAGAGTTAGTCGCTGGCTTGTCCTGTCAGGTTACATAGCAGCCACTTCCTATGCTGCACCTTGGCCGAAAAAAGCCTTCGGTAGTGTCAGCAGTGTCAGGCACTCTGCCTGCATCACAGAGGACAGAGAACTCTGGAATAAAAAAGAACATGTAGGAGGCTATGCTATGGGAGTAATTAGTGGGCTGTTTGTCCAGCTCCGCTGCTCAGGCAACCTGGGACATCGTGGTGGACTTCGGGCTGACAGTCAGCAATCGGCACCGCTTGTATCCTCGCCCTTCGTATGCTGTGCTAGCGTTCGTGGATGTGGCTCTGCGCACGACGTGGCTGCTGACATATCTGCCCGATTGCCATGCTTTCGTTCGTGCATCAACTTTCAACCGCGAGTGCTTTGCGTTCATGATCAGTTCTCTCGAGACTTGGCTAAGATAGGGAAAGGCCATCATCTGGTTTAATGTCGTTGCCTTGTGATGTCGTTGGTTTCTTGCCAGGGTTCTGATCCATCATGTTGCTGCCTGGGTGCATGCAGGAACTCATACGTCGTGCAGTTTGGGCAGCAGTGCGAATCGAGCACGAGCATCAAAGCAATGCTGGCCGCTTTCGCTCGGTCTGTTGGGTCCCGCCTCTTGAACATCGAAGGCCGGTGGAGTCAGACCTGCAGAAGCTCCACCTCCAAAGAAAGAAAACGTCGGCAGTTCTGGTGCCTCTCAGTCCAGAGCCGCAGTCGCCTGTGCCGCTTCGCTAAACTTCGTCTCCCAACCTGCTCCCGCCCTGCGTCGTTTGGTGAGCCAAGGCAATCGATGAAATCAACTGCACGAGCCGGTGCTGAATTCGTGGAGCCAAGGCTGAATTACGTGAAGCATGATGAAGCAGGTCAAGGTTCCAGTTCCAGACTGCCTGAGCTTGCATCATGAGGACCGCACGGCGGCGAAGGCAGTCGTCCCCGAGGCTAGAGGATGAGCACGTGCAGACGAGTCGTGTCAGACATCTCGTGTGGGGGCAAGGACCCTTTCGCACTGCGGCCGACTTTACGACTTGAGCAGCAGTTACATAGCCACTTCGGAAAGAAGCTTGGCCAGAGAGAAGCTACAGCAGCTCCGGCAAGTTTTACGACTGCACTCCAAACATTCGCGCCTGATGTCGAACCAAGGGCACGGGCGAGGTTGCAGCCTGCAAGGAGAGCTGGTCTTGCTTGACAGTCGTTGCCAGCCTCCGATGCAGTCTTTAATCACACTTGCTTATCGGAGACTTGCTCAGTAAGTGGTTGGAAAGCGCGCGGTGCCCCACGTGTACCATTCTTCGCCACGTCTATCCCACACGTCATTTACGATGTTTCTGCAGCTTGGGTGTGTCGTCATTTGCGGATTGCCTTGCACTTCTTATGCTTCTTCAAGCTTTGGACCCTGTGAGCGCGATGTTTTCTGCACTTCTGTGCTTTGCCGTCGGACAGGTGGTTGTGGGCGGTGGGGCTGGCCAGAAAGTGCAGATGCCCCCACCAAACCCATTCTCCACGGTCGAGATCTCTGGTCGTGTAAGCATGTCCTGGTGTCTTGCATTGCGCCCTTCTGGTGGTGATGCATTCGGGGAACCTCTTGCTTCTGATGCAGATCTTGAAGTTGAAACAGAAGGTTGTGGTCTTTCTCCAACTGCCATCCGGCCGCTTTCTGGCTTAAGTACTGGCAGGACCATTGTTCGACAAAGAAGCTGGGAGCTTTGACGCCTGCCGTAGAGGCCGCAGAAGATCAAAGTTCTTCGTGCGCCTCTGTGCAGTATTGTAAGCTGAGCAGGTGCTGGTCGCCGCGGACTGCGTCACTCATCCTACCAGGGTACTCGCCAAGAGTAGCGGGCCGTGCAACTGGTGCGTCTTCTTCAGATGTGCAGTTGCAGTTTCGTTGCTTGAACTTTGAAGCGTTCGGGCGCATCACGAAGACGACCGCGTGGCAAAAGCAATGCGTACAACGGCACTATGCGCTGCTGCTTGCAATGCTCCGTGTATCCTAGTGTAGGCACCGCCGAAGCTGCAGGAAGCCGTCCAACAACGAGGCGAAGCCTCTTCTTGAAGGAGGCAATCAATGCATGTAGGACGAGTCACGTAGAGACACCATACTGGCAGCAACTGCTCGCCGGATCCAAGGGCACGAGCCGGGTCAAAGTGCGGCGGCAGTGCACCGCTGAGATGATTTGTTGTAAGATTTTGCACGGCTTCGCGCAGCCTTTGTCAAGACATCTGCCGCACATCTGGATCTGCTGTTGAGGCCGATGCGCTGCCTGACGAGCAGGCATGGCTGTTCTTCAAGTGCAGCAATCTTGCGAGACTCTTAAGATGACCTTCTTTGCATTTTCAGGACAAAGCAAGCTCGCTGACCTCAAGCAAGGCTGGGAACAGGATGTAACCATGACCAGCATGGCGACGCCGAGTCTGACGTGCAAGACAGGTAAATCATTATTATTTATGAATCAGGTTCATCGCAAAGAAATACAACCCAAACTGGACAGACAGAACCAGACTGTTTTATGTTCCTTCGATGTTTCTCCTTATCCTGGCACACTTTTCCGTTGTGTCCATATTGTTGTTATCCACCTTGATTGAGTCATCTTTCTTTCCGTGCATTTTGTTGTTGTTTCTGCACTTCCGGAGCGGCTTTCTTGCTGCACCTTGCCTCCCCTGCAGTACAATTCTTGTTTCCATTTCCTATCTGCTTCGTCAAGTTCTTGTTGCCAGAAGGCATGCCTGTGCAGCTGCATAGCTGTCCTGCACAGCAAGTCAGCCTTAGTAGCATGTCGTGAGAGCCTAGGGCTAAGACGTGAGTACGACGTCTTGCGACAACAAACTGCAAAGATGGTTGTGGTTGACTGTTGCTGGCCTCCTGCTGCTGCTGCTGCTGCTGCTGCTGCTGCTGCTGCTGCTGCTGCTGCTGTGGCATCTACGGCAGTTGGAAACGACGACGCCTTTGCATTTACTGTACGGCTTGTGTTGCGGGTTATGTTGCTTGTGCTGTTATACTGTGCACCGGTACGATCTCGACGGCACACTGTGGCACAGGTCAACTTGAAACGGCGCAAGAAGACGAAGCCTGCTTGAACCAAAACAAGCCCCGACAGTGCGGTGCAAGCGCATGACTTCGTCCAATGTTTTTCGTTTCAGCTGCGGGCATTTCAGCTGTAGAGTCAGAAGCATTACCTGCCGATTGCCTTCAGATTGCTGCATGCTAAGCTGCTAAGATCTGCCAGCTCTTAGAAGTTCCGGTCCACCTTCCTCCAAACTGCAGTCAGGATTGCGTGAACTTCAGGTTGTGTGCATCAGCTCTGGGAAGGCTTTTAAAAGGAAAAGGGCATTGACAAGTGTGGTAGAAGGAATCATGGACGCAACCGGTCCAGCAGACGCGGCCCCCGTCGCAGAAGACCTGGAGTCGAAAACCTCCAGGCCTCGACGAGACCGCAAGTCCAATGCCGAGACGCAGAACGGTCTCCCAGTTTTCTGTCGAACTAGACACTTCAACAGAGCAACGGCCACGTATTCGGTGCCGCTCTGGGACTTCACTTCTCGATGGATGCCTGACGAGCTAAAGGCCCTCGAGCCCACGAGGTCAGTTCGGGGCTCTCGTGGTTTTGAACCTCCTGGCCGGACGGGAGAGGCTTCAGAGGAGAATGATACAGAGATCGGAGGAGAAGAAAAGGAAAACCAGCCCGAAGATCCGGGACCAGACCTTCCAAGCGACAGTGAAGAAAGCGAGGTTGCTTGGGAGGGGCACTTGGGTGTGGAAAGCAGAGCCTGGGCCAGGGGTGTGGTCGATGGAGCACTTATACTGCTGCGACGACTGCAGTGCGGGTCAGATCCTCCAACAACATATGGCTTGGGTGTTTGTGCAGCTTTGATTCCGCCCGAGACTCTTGCAGAAGGCAGTGATCTGTCCTTGGACAGGCGTCTAGCGGAGATTTTGCGGACCCGCTCCCCTCGGTGGGCTGTGTGTGCGTTACGCAGTGGCCATTTCGCTGGGGCCGTTTTCAACGGCCAAGAGGCCGTTATCCACAAAGCGATTCATCGGTACACGGTCCGTGCCAAAGCTGGTGGATCGCAGAGTGCGTGCGACAGCAGCAAGAAAGTGAAGAGTGTTGGCTCGTCCCTGCGCCGCTATGGAGAGCAGCGGCTCGCGGAAGAAATCAAAGAGCTAATGACTGACAAGTGGGCACAGCACTTAGCCGAGTGTGAACTGGTTCTGATATCTGTGTCGAAACGAATGAGGCCGACCCTTGTTGGCACTGAGAAGGAGCCGTTTTTGCCCGACCCGCGGAAAGTCCGCAAACTGCCTTTCATGATTGGCAAGCCAACTTTCGAAGCGGTCCAAGCAGCCTATCTCCGGGCTGCTAGTGTTGTGTTCTGCGAAGAGGGCGTTGCAGATGCAGTCACTGCAAGGTTCAGGCCGGCACCTGCCAGAACGGAAGAGCCTAAGCAGGCGGCGTCTCCTTCAGAAGAGCCAGCGGAAGCAGAACCGGTGCAAGCTCCGGCTGTCAAGTATTCTGAGGAGGATGACCCTCTCTTCTCGAGTCTGCATGTGGCAGCCCAAGCCAATGATGTCATGGCGATCACGGAAGAGCTGGAACAGGGTGCAGACCCGACTTCTCGGGACAGCAAGGGCCGAGTGCCGTACTATCTATGTGCAACGTCGCAGGCGCGAGAAGCCTTTCGAAAGTGGCGGGGCAGCAACGAAGATGCTTGGGATTGGGCATCTGCGCAGGTGCCGGAAGGAATCACAGATGAGACTGAACAGCGTAAGAAAGACAAAGAGAAGGAAAAGAAAAAGCGGCAGAAGGAGAAGCAAAAGGCCAACAAGGTCAAAGAGAAGGAAGAGGAGGAGGAGAAGCAAAGGAAGGAGGAGGAGGAGAGGAAGATGTTGGAAGCTGCCCAAACCAAATGTGACATGTGTCAGAAACCAGTGCTTTCGAAGCCCTTCACAAGGCTTGACTATTTTTACTGTTCTGCTGAATGTGTGAATTCTCACAGAAGACAGCTACAAGCAGAAGCTGCTCTCAAAAGGTTTGGAGGTTCCGGCTAGCTGCGCTCAGACAAGGCAGCCGCTCTTGTTGCGCTCTAGGTTCTAGATTTCCGATTCTAGATGCCTCTGTACAGATCCGCGGCCTGCCACATAGGCAAAAGTGCTGAGAATGGTGTCTTGATGCTACCGGAGTTTGTATGATGGGTCTGCGGGTGTTTCCAGGAACCACCAAGAAATTGTGCACATGCAAGATCATGCAATGAGACACTTGTGGGTTTGATCGCGCTGACAGCTGCGGCTCAAACGAGCATGTCAGGACCTCTCCGGGCAAATGTCCGGTTGTAAAATGCATATCTATTTCTGGCTGCTGTCATTCCTGGCCGGGACCTGAGGCTTTGGCAGACATCTGAGGCATGCTGAGGAATTGAGCCGCAGTTTACCTTCGATCTTGTCACAGCTTTGGTCCCTGGCCATTCGGGGTTTTTGCTTGGGGCTTCGGCTCTGGAGCGAGCGTTTTCCCATGCGTAAGTGGTCCGCGTACCACGCCCTCTTGCACAGCCTCGTAAAGAACAAGCAAGGCGCAGCCAGCGTGCGGTCATGAAGCCGTTGGCACCGTCCAAGTGCATGCCGATGGCAGCGGTTTCTTGGTCGAATGAGAGAGGGAGAAGAGAGGCCTCGCAACGCTAACCCCATGAGTTGGGACACTTGTCGCCAGGAGTCCCTGCCTTCAGCGAGTGTGAGAGTCGAAACCCGTCCAAAAAGCTCGACAGCCGAGGTGCCGCGAAGTGGTACTCGATGCCGGCAAGCGGGTTGGAAAGGCGCTTTTGATTGTCTTTCCCAACGCGTCTTAGTTCCGTGTATTTCCGCTCGGTGCAGGGAAGGCGCGACTCTCTCTCCTCTGGAGGCGCGGCACATGATTTGGCTGCACATTTTGGAGCTGAAATTGAAAAAGCAAAACAGTAGCGGTAGCGACTTCAGCTCCTGAAGGTGTCAGCTGTGGGCAGCTTGCACAAGTTGGCAGCAACCGCCACTAGGCATCAGGACCATCGAGAGAACCGCGCGAGATCGAGCCCTCATGATGTCGATTCCTCTACGGAAAGCATGCTGGAGAATGGGGTTGCCAGCCGACATGCCCGCGAAGAGAGAGTGAGCGCTGCGGCTAATCTGGGCATGGCATTGCAAACCTCCAACACGACAATTCTCCGACGAAAAGCCAGTGCGCTGGCAGCAGGCAGGCTGATGGGTGATCAGCTTGCTGCCGCAGGGAAGGAGATGAGCGAGGTTGCTGCTGGTGCAGCTGCTGCTGCTTTCCAATCTGCGGTTTCTGGGCAGCTGGGGAATGAGCTCTCGGCTAGCATTGCGGCCGAGAGTGCTGGCCAAGCAGCAGGAAAAGCAGCTAAGATGGCAGACTACCCTGAGCGAGGCACGGTGCAGGCAGTTGCCGATGCAGCCGCAACCGCTGGCAAGAAGCACGGTTTGCCCCGGGACAGCGCAGCCGCCGCGGGAGCAATGGCAGCAGGTAATTTTGCAGCCGGAGAGGCATCTTCTCTCGGGCGCATGTCTGAGGAAGTCGCGCAAGCTGCAGCAACAGCATCTGCAGCTTATGCCTATGGTGCCGGATTAGCCACGAAAGACATCGCTACCATCTCGGCCAAAGCGGCAGCATCAGCAGC
Source organism: Symbiodinium sp. CCMP2456 (assembly GCA_905221635.1). NCBI lineage: Eukaryota > Dinophyceae > Suessiales > Symbiodiniaceae > Symbiodinium > Symbiodinium sp. CCMP2456. Next base: position 45,771 of record CAJNDV010014969.1, on the reverse strand, counting down.
TGCAGACCATGCCGTTGCGGCCGGCATGCATCTGCAAGACATTCAAAAGCTGGCTCGGCAAGCGGCCACTGTTGCATTCAACACTGCCCTGGAGGTGTACACAAGCATGGCTCACGAAGCCGAGCCTACGGACAGTCCAATGGAAGACAGCAAGGCTTCAGAGATCCTGTATTCACCAGCGGAGACATCGGATGGAGTGCAGGCCATCAAGAATTTGACCAACACTGCAGGCGATGAAAGTGTAGCTTGGCCCTGGGAGTCACCCGAGCATGCGCTGGAGAGCGCTGAAAGTTTGCCGGCTCTGCCTGGTGAAGCCGGGGTGGTTGTAAGCAGCCTTTTCGGGGAGCCTGGTGAGCGTGGAAGCCGCGGGGCCACAGGGCCGCAGGGGCCTCCAGGTGCAGCAGGGCCTGCAGGCGCGCCATCCCGTGGCCCACCTGGGCCTGTAGGACCGCAAGGCCCTCATGGTCCACCGGGACCACATGGAGACCCTGGGCCCCAAGGCCAGGCAGCTCCAAAGAACTCGCCCTGTGACCCTGTGTTCTGTGTGTGTGTGTGTCACGGAACTGCCAAGGCATTCCAGGACCAGAGGGGCCAGTTGGAAGCATGCCAGCCGATACGCACACGTGGCAGCAGGTTCTAGCTTCTTGCCAGAAACAGCGCAAGAGCGGGGCTGCGAGGATGCGTGCAAAGGCTAGTATGCAGATGTGGTGATGTATGCAGAAGCCCGCAGGTGCTGTAGAATTGCAGATGCCTGCATCTTGTATAGTGACTATCGGTGTGTGGCAATCCGAGGACTACTATCAAGAAGTACTTGGCAAAATGGAGACATCATTGGGGAGGCATTGTGCGAGCCATTATACTGACGTTTCCGCATGCTTCTGCCGTTTTCTTGAGGAAGCACCGCGCAGTGAACAATGACCTTGTCCTTCTGAACCGGCAGGCCGGGGGATGGCCGGGGCAGGCTAGGCCGGCTGGTTAGTTCCATTTTCTCTCGTGGTGAATCGTGAGGCTGCGCTCTACCATGCAAGGGATGCTGGTGTAAGGCACGGAGTCTTGGCAAGACATCCAGGTGACCCTGCAGTTGCCGTTCATCTGGCCATTTTCGACATTTAGCAAACCACGATACATCTAAGGAGCAACGGGCCTGCATGCGTACATACTGCGATCCTATGCACGCATTGCGGCATCACTGTGTCGCACTTACTCGCTGTCTTGGCAACTCGGTTGACTTGCTGCAGGTCTGAGATGCAGCTTTGCTGCCATTGAGGTCCCAGGCTCTTCGGCTGGATCACACCGTCTCGGGGTCCTTTGCAGCAGAAACACCAAGGCAAGTCGGCTTTGCGACGAATTTCCCGTGTAGACCATCTGGACACAGGCAAGACTTGAAGGATGCCAGGAAGCTTCTCTTGGTTGCGCCGCTTGGGAACATTTCTTCTCAACTATGTAAGCGCACTTCGGAGTTGGCACAGCCAAGGAGAGCGCAAAACAACTTCATTCGCCATACAGAGAGGGGATCGTCACCGCAAAGATGGCACGGAGCCGGCCTCCTGCAGGACAGCATGAAAAGCCGGTCCATGAATGCAGCGGCCCGTCAGAAATCGGCAGATCAGTTTGCAACGCCGTGGATTGTACGAGCCAAGGTGATGGGATGGCTTGCTGCAAGTGTTTGGGTCTTCGGGCTAGGGCCTCAGTCGGAGGTACGAATGCAAAGCTTTCTGCACCACCTAGAGAACCTGTTTCGCCGATACACAGAAGAGTTCAGTCGTGCTGGAACTGTGCCTGGCAGCATGCACCCATGCATGAGGCGGTGCCTTACATCAGCTAAGGCTTCTCATCTGAGCTTGGGGTTTCCGGAACTGGCAGCTGCATGCTGCAATGTAGCATGCAATGGATGACGTGACGTACAGGACCCAGGTGAAGAGCCACGAGCTTGCATCTGCTCTGAGGATGTGCAGCTTGTGCGCTTCAGCTTTTTCTATTGCGATCTCTTTGCTCTGCAGATTTGGGCTCAAAGCATAGGTACAATGAACATGCATTGCTTACGTGGGCCATTCCGCGCCGCAGAGGCGTGGGGTCGAAGTGAGGATGGACGCGGACGTGGACAAGACGGGGGATCCGGTCTTAACACAAGACGAAATTGAAGAGTACAGCCGAATCAAATGCTGCGTTTGCGGGGAGCGGGTGAAAGCTGAAGAGGTTGCAGAGCACTCAAGACGATGTGTGCTGGAACCAGCCCCGAACCTGCGCCTGCAGTTGGATAAGTGGACGATCATCTCGGCAAGCATGACACCCTCAGAGCAGAGAGCCTTCCTGCACATGCGACGGACAGAGGAGCTTTCAAAAGTTGAGGAGATTGAGGCAAGTTTGGCAAAGCGAATGCCGCAGCTTTGGTGGATGGGCGGGAAGTTTGGCTACATCATTAGCTCGAAATGGTGCCGATCTTGGCGCAGCTTTGTTGGTGTAGGTCGTCCTACCATGGAGACAAGAGATAGGCCGCCCTCGCCGATCATCAACAGCGATCTCTTTGATATCGATGGTACCCTACGGGCCGGCTTGCAGGAGGGCCTTCAAAACGATTATCAGGTCCTTGAGCCGGCCATGTGGGAGTTCTTCATCCAAGTGTATGGGGGTGGTCCTGCGATCCTCAGATACAATCCGACCGGGGACAGCATGGACAGCCTGAGCCTTGGAGAACCTCAGGCTTACGAGGTGGCCTTTGAGGGAAAATGGCGAGATGGTCGACCGGACACAGGCCATGGACGCATCTTCGATGCCGTGAGCGGACGTGGCTTCGACGGAGAGATTGCAGACGGCTTTCTCTGGACTTGCACGGGCAAAGGGCTTCTGAAGAACGGTAGCCATTTTGAAGGTCAAGTCGTTCAAGGCTTGCCTCAAGGCCCAGGCAGAGAGGTTTGGCCAGATGGGAGCGTCATCGAGGGAACCTTCCAAGATGGAAAGCTTCATGGCGTGGGGCGCTTTGTCGATGCACATGGAATGGCGCAAGAAGGCGAGTGGGAACACGGCGAGCTCCAAGGCATCTAAAGTATCTTGGCAGCGGATTCTGCCCGGTGGCTTTAGTTTGTGGGTTCCCGGGCGAATCTGAAGCCCTACCCGACCTCTGTAGCCTCTATTCTGCAACGACGCAGACACTGCCGGTGGACATTAGTTTCGGAAAAGTGGAGGGCATCTGAGTTGTTTTGCCTTTTCATGCGCTGTTGCAGCCTGCAGTCTTACACGGCGTACCAAGACAGTCGCAGCCAAGATGGCTCATGTGTTTACTTCGGCATCATGGTTTGTGAAAGCGTTCAATACTTGATTGCGCGGAAGCCGTTGTCTCAGGACTGGAAACCATGCAGCACTTGCTTGAAGTAGTCGGCTTGAAGTGGATGCCAAGGTGCAATGTGGCAGCATAGTGCCGTAATCCTGGTGGCCTTCTGCTTGGTCTGGAGAGGCCATAGATCGACTACTACAGGTAGGAGATTTCATTCACAAGTCTCTTTTGCAGGCGCTGGGACACATGCTCCGAGAGAGATGGAGGCACTGTGTTAAAGGTTCATTGTAGATGCTGCAGCAAATCAATCTTTATCTGGTCCATATAAGTGATGAAGACACAGCAGCGTCCGAACCCAACTGTTGGAGTCAGGGACTGCCGATTCGTTCGCAAAACGAAACGAGACGAAGCTCAGTGGAAACTGCGTTTCCTGGGCAGGTTCCCAAAAGCGATCCGTCTTCAGAGCTGAACAAACGAGGGCTCTTCCTACTTGTGGCTCCAGGAAGATGGATGTTGTGCTCCCGGGTGCCCCAAAGAAGCTGATACCACTTTGCCAACTGATTCGGTTGGCTCTGATCTCGCCGAGTCTTTCAGTCACATATGCTCCGGCCGGCATTTCGGAACAAGGAATCGGACCGTGATTGCACTATATGCTTGTGTTGTAGGTTCTTCCCGGTGCAGTGCGCACCACATTTACATACTTGACATCATGCTTCATGATTGTAATCTTGCTTCCTCGGCGGGTGCAGATGAGTCTGCGCTTGTGGCAATGCAGGCGAAGGTAAGGGTGCTGGTGGACAGTGTTGGGTTGAACCAACAGATTTCTCCTGTTGCTTGGATGCAGCGGGTTTGAAGCTCGTCCGGCGGTTCGTTTTGGACTCATGTGCACTTGCTGAGGCCACGGCTTCTCTCATCAGGTCAGAGGCCGATCGTGGGCGCGGCAGTGAACCGCAAAGCCAGTTTTCGGGCGACGGGTTGCTGTGTGGAAGGAAAAACTGGCTGGAATTCAGCCACACATCGCAAGAACCCCAGTCGCTGTCTCAGGATCGAAGCCATGCGGACAGTGTTTTCTTTTGCCATCTTGATATTTGCAGGTCCTGGCGCAAGCTACTCGGATTAAGCGTGCGTGCGCCTGCAGCTGCTCACGTCTTTCCGTATTGAAGGTAGAGCCGTAGAGCATGAACACCACGGTCATCCAAGACCGGACTTTATGGAACGTGCAAAGTACTATCACGCTCTCTACAGTGTTTTGGTGCACGAGTGGTGGAAGCTGTTTCGAAGGGGCTCTCCGTGGTTCTGCTACACGTTACGTTCGGAATGAGAATTCACGATGTGATTTTTTGGCTTGGTTTCGTGATGAGCAGGAATTGGCACGGAAGTGGATGCTTCCCGTTCTCAGTTTGTTCATTGAGCAGTTAGTGGATGGCAGATGTCCTGGTAAGCCGTATGAGGGAAGCTGCAGGAACCCACGACATGAAAAGCGGTGACCAGCGAATAAGCAGTCGCTTCAGCAATTCCTGCTGATGTTTATGTTTCGGAACTCTATCGAGGAAGATCAAGTCGCACATCAAGACCCAGTTGCCGCTGCAAGCACGGTGCCTGCGACAACAGCCGTAACCACTGGAGTAGCTACCACTGCGTTGGCTACGACCGTCGCGGCCACTACAGCAGCTGCAACAGTGAGTGGCTGATGCGACATCCACGGCGAGCACAACGAGCACTGTGACGGATGCATCTCTTCAGATGCCCGGATCAAGAACACCGACCACCATGACTGTAGTCGCCAGGCACTTAGTTGGTGGATTCTCAGTGGAGTCTGAGACATCACAGTCAGTCAGCCGTACGTGTGATCTTCATCATTCATGCTCATGTATGCTCATGTGATCCGAGTCAGACTTTTGCGTCAGGGTTCGGGTGGACATTTGCCGCAATCGGGCGGTCGGTGTTGGGGCGCCATGCAGAGCTCTCGTACGATGTCGTACGGGCAGCTTTGACACGTGGGACACAAAGTTCTGGAATCGAGACATTGAATTTATCCATGGGGGGGCCTCTGAGTCGGACTGGGTGTTTGGATGCAAAAGCTTGTGTGTCTGCGAGTTGGGTCGCAGGAGCTACAGGTTGTTGAGGTTGAGGTCTGACCCGTGAGTGCCGCATAGAATCCTGAAGGGTGCTGGAAGCCTATGGAGGTCTTCGAGAGGCATGGTGACTGGAGGTCAATACATGATCACCCTGGCTTTGCAATTTCTTGGGTGCGCAGATTGGGATCGACCAGAAGCTGGTTTTGTTGGCTGGAATCTAGGTCAACCCAAAAAACCTTGACGTGATGTCCCGAACTCCCGCATGCCCACTGTGTAGCCTTGCCTGCATTGTCTGGGCTATGAGATCAGCCTCCGGATGCAGTGTTTTCCTGCCTGAGCCTTTCTACCATCCTCGGCACGTTGTCTGACGTCAAATCTCGGACCCGCGGTTTTCTCAAATGTGGTGGCAGTTGACAGTGGAGAACCCGAATGAAATAGATAACTATTCCTGAAGCAGTCATCCAACAGCCTCGGCCCGGCAGCTGAAGAGGGGCCCTGAAACCGTGGCGGTGCCGCAGAGAGAAGGCAAAGGAGGGAGAGGCAGGTCACGGAAAGCGGAGGAGACCCGGAGAGGAAGTGTGTGGGGAATGGTGGAACGTCCCATGTTCCGGAAAACTGACTGCTTGCCCGGGGCCGAGGCGAATTCTGTTTCTGGAATCCTTCCAGGCAGAAACGGTAGCTGGCAAGACATGATTAATTAGGCCCATCCGTTCCCAGACCACACTTGAGCCGTCTCCAACATCCTTGGCAGATCCCGGCACAGACCTTATCCTCTATTCTATTCATCTCTTCGCAGAGTGTTTGTTCATTGTGGAGTCAGGTAACGCACATCGAAGTCCACACTGCAACGATCGTATTCACAGAGCAGCCTTCGACAACCACCTCGACCACGACGACTTCAACAACCAACACAACGACAACATCAACTGCCGCTCAGTCGCAAGTGCTTCTCGCAGATGCCAGTTCCGAAGGCTGCTGCAGCACAAGTTTTCTCCAGGAGAATGGATCTGAGCATGTGCAGGTAACCAAATCTCTGGCAACAACATTGGCACCGATACTTCCTTTCGTCCTGATTGTGGCAACGACGTTTCTGCTGCGACCCTAGATGCAGGAGCACACTGGTCCCATCCACAGAACTGGAGAAACAGAATGCGGCAAAAACTGCAGGTGGGTGTTTCAATCGGGCATGTTGTGCTTTGAATGCCTTGCCTTTGGTCGTCGTGGTGGCCACGGAAGTCTGGTGAGACATCTTGGGGCTGTTGACTCTGGTTGGCTCAAGTTGTTTGCCATTCCCAGGGCTTCCATGGATGGGCCAAAGGTCCGAGAGTAGGTTGCGAGGCGAGCCTAGAGCCATTTGCAATAGAGTGCCGGTGGCTTGCCCGATGCTCAGTGGCTTCGACCAATCTTTGCGGTTCGACGCTCAATATGGATAGAGGTCGATGATCTGGGCTGCGTTGCTTCTGATAGCAGGCGCTGTTCGCTCCCGGTCCGAGGCCGCAAAAGCCTGTGGAACTCTGTCAGGTACTGCCCGATGTGATCCGAGGATTGCGCTGCAGGCTCCTGCAAGGGCGTTTATTATGAAAGGTAGCTTGCCTTAGGCTAAGTGAGACTGAGGTTGGAGTGGATGGTGACATCGGACGACCTATGATGCGTTCCAAGGCCAGCAAGTGTAGCGGAGTTCGAGATGGACCCCTCCTTGCCAGATTTTTCAGAAGCCTGGACAGGGACATATGGCATTTCGCAGCCGAAGCGATTTCATCGAGTGAAATCCTTAGTTGTTGGCCAGACACCTGGCTAGCCTTTTCCTTCTAGCCGAGAAGGCATCGTAGGTTTCATACTTCCTCTTGTGTTGCGGTCTCGGCAAACACGTGACTGTGGATCTGGAGCGATCACAGTTTGCCAAGTTTGCTTTCGATTGATAAAGCCAGAAAGTCGACAGAGTCATGAAGCTTGTCAACTGTGGGATGTCCCGGCAAGGGTCGATAGCTCACCTGCGGGACGTGAGCGAAACTTACGAACTCTCCGAGCCCGAGCTTTTCTCGTCTGAGGGGTTGGTTGGTACTGCTCAGGCAAGGACAGGGGCCAAACCAATCTGTTCCACAGCACCCTTGGCCGCACTTCAGTGACGCGAAGCATAACAGAGGCTTCCGAAGCATGATATGCCTGGCACTATCCTGGCACTGGACGAAGGCAGCAGTCGAGTCCGACGCCAGGAAAACTGAACGAAGAGAGAGAGTCTTGTGTGCTTAGGTGCCATGAGGGGATCCAGTCTCGGGCCGTGTGCTGTCCTTCTTCCTGCGGAACTTGCGGTGGTCCGATCTGTGCACTGCTGCCGGGTGGAAGTGTCTCGGAGGTTTGTTTAAGGCTGGAGCAACCTGTTCGGACAGCGAATCAACCATCGGGGCTGCTACAAGCCGAGGCGGAAGCTGCTGCTTCGTGAATATCCTGGCATCGGGAAGAGAGTGTGCCTTTCTCAGCCTTCTGCAAGCCGGCTAGGAACAGGCGACATCAGCTCGCCAGTGCAAATTAGTTCTTGTCCAGGTTCTGCTGGAGTTGGGGCGCCATGCGTCGTTGGTGATGGCTTTCATGCAGACGACGTGTTGCCTAGATGCAAATAGGCTCGCAATCCTCGGCATATATGCGAGAAGCTTTCGTGAAGTCCCCGAAGGTGTGATGGCATTCCGTCTACTCCGGTCTGCTGTCCTGCCAGTTGTGGAAGTTGCGGCGGGGAAGCCTGCAGTAATTTCCCGGGAGGGAGTTTCTCGGCGAGTCGAAAGCAGAAGTGCAAAGTAGTCCACCGTGGCAGAGCCTCTTAAAGACGCGAGCACCGCTCCCAGGTGAGAATTGTTGTCATCGACCAATTGTGGGATCTGGCCGTAAGTGCTCAGCAGACACGGCGCCGCCCTGCGCGATGTATGGTGATTCTTTTCTCCATCCACCAGCTACAGTAGCTGCAACGACTGCAACCATGACCAGCACCAGTACAACCACCACGACTGGGACGACCACCACGATCACAGTTACCACCACGACAAGGACAGTCACAACCAGCACTTTCACCACTACCACTATCACAGGCACGACAACCACGACTGGAACAAGCACGGCAACTACAACTACAATAACGCTTACAACAACGACCCAAGTCACAAGGTCGTCTACAACCACCACCGTCGTCACTCGCCCGTGGACAACGCAGGGTAAGCCTTCTGAGACATAGCTTCATGCAGGCGTGATGTAGCTGAGTTGCACAGAGACGGATCAAGCCGTGCAGTGACTGCTGATTGAACGGCAGGTTGCAAAAAAGAGTGCCTGTGCACAAACAACCTGCCAGCATCATGCTTGCCTACTGTATGCCGTGTAGCGCATTCTGCATCCTGCCTGCTTCAGGAGGATTCGCTTTTCCTTGCAGCTTTCAGGATCTCAAGTGGTCCTACGCTATGGCACCACCGGGATGGAGCTTTGCGGCTCGCTGTTTGTGCATCCTCGCATTGACAAGGGGCCAGGATAGCGAAACAGCTCCTGGCTTTCCCTATGACTTTGACAGTGATAGTGCAAGCGTGGGCTCTGCGTTGAACATCTACGGTGCTGATGGGCATGAATGTGGTGGCCATGAGGAGCAGTTTGCTCGATGCGAAGAGTTGCCAGAATGCGAGACCTGTCAGCCTGTGGACTGCATGTTTTCGGAGTGGAGTGACTGGTGGCCAGGCTCTGGCTGCATCGGTCTCATGTTCCGCCACCGCAGCATCGCAGTTCCGAGCAATCGGTGCGGCTTGCCGTGCTATGGGTCGGGCATCGAGTCGAAACATTGGTACGCCACTGAATGTGGTGGAGCACCACAAGATTGTGTAATGTCTGCCTGGGGGGAGTGGAGTTCCTGCAAGAGCGAAAAGGACCAGTCCATTCGTAAGAGGCGGGTTGACAAGCCATCATCCAACAGCGGGGAGCCTTGCATGGGCTCGACATCAGAGACAAGGCCATGTGGAGGACCACGGCCTCAGCCGTGCATTTTCGACCCCTGGCAGTCCTGGACGACTTGTAGCGCATCCTGCGGACAGGGTCGATTCACCCGGCTCCGCAAGATCCGAAGTGAAGGGCATTTAAGTGGCCAGACATGTGAGAGCTCTCTTTTAGAGACCCATACATGCCAGATGAAGCCATGCATTTCGAAGGACTGCTTGCTCTCTGCTTGGACGGATTGGAGCTTCTGTGGGGCGGCCGGCATACAGCGAATGAGGCACCGATCCGTTCTGCAGAACCCGGAGGGACTCGGCAGGGAATGCAACTCCAGCTTGGTTGAGACCACGGGCTGCACGAGCAAGATTCCGCACCACTGTGAAGTCACATCTTGGTCTGAATGGTCCTCATGTGATCGCACTTGCCATGGCGGGCAGAAGTTTCGCTCACGCGAGCTACTGCATGGCAAGTCTCGTAGAAATTTCTGTGCGGCCTTGAAGCTGAAGCAAGCAGCTCCCTGCCAAATGCGCCCATGTTTCTCGCATTCTCTCGACTGCGAGTTCAGCGATTGGACTACATGGGGCATATGCTCAGCGAAAGTGGGGTTCGGGGTGACCAGGAGAAAGCGGACAATCCTGAGACCGGCGGGCCTAGATGCGACTGGATGCTTTGGTGACATGAGCGAGCTTGCGTCATGCAAAATTGCACCACCAAGGCCGATCGACTGCATCTGGGGTGAGTGGGGGGAATGGAGTGGTTGCTCCTGCTCCTGTGGTGGCGGCACGAAGCGACGAAGCCGTGCAATTGAGATGTCGCCACAGAACGGAGGAGCACCTTGCCAGGCCAAAGACAAAGAGGTCATAGCCGTTTGCAACACGATGGAATGTGACACTACGTGCGAAGATGGCTACTGGGGTGCTTGGATGGACTGGACGCAGTGCTCAGCCACCTGCTCTTCAAGCTACCGCTCCCGCCGACGCTCCCTAGAGGTTTGGGGGCTCTGACAACGTCATATATAATTCGTAGAGAAGGGTTCGTACAGGGAAGGGGGTGCATGCATTGAGAGCTCACAACTGAAGATTCACTGCAGTCTCAGGTGCTGCCAAATTCTTGCGGCTCCGTGCCCACAGGATTGCGAGAGCAGTTTGAATTGTGCGACGACCTGCATGATTGCAAGAGCGACAAAGACTGCTCGCTGTCCACTTGGGGCGAGTGGTCGGAGTGCAGTTGTAGTTGCAATGGAGTTCGTGAGCGGAATCGCCACATTACCGAGTATGCCAGAGGTCGTGGGCGGCCGTGTGAGGACATGCAGCTGAAGGTGATCGAACAGTGCAACCCACTGGAAGGAGCACAGCCTCCTGAAGCTTGTGAGGTGGAGCAGCGAGACTGTTCTCTGCGCCAATGGGAAGAGTGGAGCACCTGTTCAGCAACTTGCGGACCTGGGCAGCAAACCCGAAAGCGAAGCATTGCCCATCACTCGGCGCACGGGGGGAAGCCCTGCGAGGGAGAGTTGATGCACACAAGGGAATGCAACACACAGCCTTGCCAGACTCACAACAAACGCGATTGTGTTCTGGGCGCTTGGTCGGAGTGGGGCAGCTGCAGCCATTGTGGAGGACAGCGATGGCGTCATCGCAGCATCGTCGCTATGCCATGCCATGGTGGCAAGCTATGTCAAGATTGGAGCATGAAGGAAGTTTCAAATTGCTCGTCGATCTGCCATGAGACTCGCATGTGTGCTTGGACAGATTGGTCTTGTGCAAAGTGCCCTGACCAATGTGGGACCTTGACGACGCTCCGCAGCAGAGAGATGAAGCTGTTGCCAGCGCACAGCTATCCCAACAGCTTTTTCTTCAAAGGCGACAAGCACTCAAGCTGCTTTGGCTCCCAGGTCGACGTGGCCCAGTGCCCCACGAAGGACTCTTGCGAGCAGTGCAGCCCTCGAGACTGCCGCTTCAATGCATGGAGTCAGTGGACGGATGCCACTTGTGTGGGTCTCTGTGAAAGGCACCGGGTTATTGGAATGATGAATAACGAGTGTGGAGAGCCTTGCCAGGGCCCGCTCCTGGAAACGAAGCACTGTCATACGGACTGTGGCCATGCTGTGGACTGCAAGCTGTCGCCATGGACTGCCTGGGGTCACTGCACGAACCTCACATCGGCTGCCATAAAGGGGCAGCACTACCGCCATCGGCACGTAGTCGTCGCGCCGGAGAAGGGGGGCTTGGCTTGTAGTGGAGATTTGCTACAAACCAAACCTTGTGAGGCTGAAATGCCCGAGCCTTGTCTGTTCGCCCCCTGGCTGCCGTGGACCGAGTGCTCTGCAGTCTGTGGTGAAGGCACGAAGATGCGGACTCGCCATTTGCATCAAGTCGCGGAGGATGGTGGGAGACAGTGCCACGGAGTCTTGCAGCAGGTCCAAGCTTGCCGTAGTTGGCATTCAGGTTGCGAAGACAATGTTCGTCAGAATTGCAGGCTGGATGATTGGAACGACTGGAGCTCTTGTGGCATTGGTAAGCAACGAGAGCGCCATCGTGGCGTCCATCAAGAAGCCCGGTCGGGTGGAAAGCCCTGTTCTGGCTCCTTGTTCGAAACGGAAAGCTGCCGTGAGGACGTTGATTGCATCATTTCCCAGTGGACGGATTGGGATGAGTGCTCTGCATCCTGTGGCAGCGGGCACTCCCGCCGACAGCGCCAAATCTCCAAGTTTCCCGAGTATGGTGGTACTCTTTGTCCTGAAGACCTGATTCAGATCCGGGCATGTGCATCTCCCCCATGCAAATCCGAGGATTGTGAAGTGTCGCAGTGGCTCGAATGGAGCTCTTGCTCTGCCTCCTGTGGCTCCGGATATCAATCGAGGACTCGTCGGGTCCAAAGACTTCGTGGTCCCGGAGGCCTTGGATGCTTCTCTCCCTTGGCTCAGAATCGTCTTTGCCACGGCCGCAGTTGTGCTGCAGACTGTGACTGGGGCGCCTGGCAACAGTGGTCCGGTTGTTCCAAGACATGTGGAGGCGGACTGATGAAGCGCAGCCGAACTCTTCGATCAATTCCAACCGCAGGCGGTGATACCTGCTCTCAGAAATCCCTTTCCGAAGTGTTGCCGTGCAACCTTGGTGGCTGTTCAGTCCATTGTGTGGACGGGGCCTGGGACGAGTGGGAAGAATGGGCTCCGTGCTCTCGGTCGTGCAATGGTGGAGAAACGTTCCGGAGGCGTAGCGTGGCTGTAATGGCCAACGACTGCGGCTCTCCACCAGCTGGCGAAAGTAGAGAGAGCAGATTCTGCAACGTGGATATCCCGTGCCACGGATCCAAGGATTGTCTTTTAACTCCTTGGACTGAATGGAACGATTGCTCATCAAGCTGCGATGGAGTTTCGATGCGCTCGCGAAAGGTTGCCGAGTTTGGCCATGGTGATGGATCCTTCTGCTCTGGAGCCCTCAAAGAGCTGAGGCCTTGCAATCCTGCCAGGGAGACCCAGCTGCTGGACGAGTGTGTTCGAGGTCCACCCGTAGATTGTGAGCTTCATCCATGGGGACAGTGGACAGAGTGCTCAGCCACCTGTGGTGGTGGCGAGCGCCAACGAAGCCGCCACATTGCGCAGGAGGCCTACAACGGAGGCTTCGGTTGCCAGGAGCCGTTGGTGGAGGTCCTCGAGTGTGCTCGAATGTTGTGCCATGAAGTGCACGATCCAATTGACTGCGTCCTCGGAGAATGGCACAATTGGGGTGCGTGCACGTCCTGCGGAGGGGAGAGGACGAGGAAAAGACACATTTTGATGTTTCCTCAAAATGGTGGCCAGGAATGTCCGCCGGCGGATGTCGTGCAGACCAACGCCTGCCCGTACAATCAGAATTGTGGAACCCAGGTGGCTTGTACCTGGGCTGTGTGGGGACCGTGGGGGCAATGCTCAATGTCTTGTGGAGTCGGGGGGCGAAAGAAAAGGACCCGAAGGCTCAACAAGGTTGTTGCACCCATTGAATATGGCAGCAGGATACCCGCACTCCACTCAGGCCGATGGAACATGTTGCAAGAGTACGGGGCGATGCATCGTCAGGTGCAAATACTTGAAGGTAGACACGGTCAGGAAGTTCTTCTTTCCTTCGTGGCTGGCTGTGCAAGCATGCTCGTCCTGCTGGGCACGATGATGCGAGCATGTAGTGTTCATCGTCAAGTAGCCTCAGCCCAGAGCCGTGCCGGTGATGACGCTGAAGCACCGCTTGTCCCGGGCCTGTGAGCAACAGAAGTTTTAATTAAAAGCTGGAGGAACTGGAGGCTTGCCGCAGCGTTGCCAAAGCTGCAGGGCGGCGCTTGCTGCCGGTAAGTGTTTCACCGGAATGTGTAGACCAGGAACTCAGCAAGGCTGATTGTCGAAGATTCCTGTTAATTTCTGCTTGTTTGTAGGATGTGAAGTGATGAGACGCACGAGAACGCAATAGGTCAGACTGCAAGCAGCTGGTGTCAAAGACACGACATTTCCGACGACATATTCGCACTGCGTTTGATGTCTTTGGCATACGGGAGATCCAATATTTCAAACATCGAGCCTTCGAAGCCAACTGGCTCAATTGCAACAGCAGCTGTCAGTGGAGACTCGGTCTACTCCAAGTGGAAGGTGGTGCATGAGCACCTCTGCGCCGAATGTAGACTTGAAGCCGGATCCTTATGTTTTTGTAGCTGGCCGACTTACAGCCGAAAATGTCACAAAAGGCCAATTTGTTTGAACAACTTGAGCTTCACAGTACCGACACCTTGTGCCTCGGCGTCGTGCAACAGCGAGGAAGTTCCGGACAAGCATCCACAGAGTTGTCGTGGTAGGTGTTCACAGTCACAGGCTCCCGCGAAATGACGAATTTCTGTTTGTGTTGCGACTTGTCAATGTGATGTCGTTGTGATGCAGACAAGTCTTGCGCCTTGCACTTCTTCTCTGTGTAGCTTGGAAACACGGTATCCTGTGATCCCATTACATGATTGCCCGTTAGGTCACGCGGCCTTCCAACAACTTCTGTCGTAGCAGCAGCCACGGCCTCAACATGATGTGCCCATATGTGCCCGCGCCTGATGTGTCGAGTGGTGTTGCAGTCTAGCAGTAATAGGGCATGCAGGTGCAGCCATCGGGACCAAAAAAGGCCACTTCCGCCTGCCATGTGCCACCTCTCACCAGCAGGGTCTCTGCTGCTCCCTCCCGGAATTATTCTCTTCGCTGCTTCTGCGAAGAAACCAACCTCGTCCTCGGTGTTTTGTCAGTGCCCGATTTTTGCTCCATCGGGTCGTCTTCCCCACCGAGTCACCTGAACAAGGTCCTGCCCAGCTTCCCGGGTCAATACCGGTCTTTTCTGAAAGCGTCCACAGACGAATGCGCGGTGGCAGGAGCTTTGGCCTTCCGTGCCTTGCCGGTAGTCTGCTTTGCAAAGAGATCTGCCGCCTATCCGGGCCTCGGATGCTTCGACCTTCGGACAGAGGGCCTTCGCTGCTCTCACCGATCTCACCGGCTCATCCTGGGCCTGGGTCGGAAGATCATGGAATCCGTACTGCATTGCGTGCTCTGCACGAGCTTCAAAGCGAGACACCTTCCCACCTGTGCTGAGGTTACTCTGGTTCTTGGACTGGTTTTTTTCAGCGCCTCAAAAGCTGGACAAGATGACACCGAGGCCAAGCATGTGCACAAAGTGCTGCCAGGTTTCTGGTTGGTGGTCAAGACGTAGTGTGTCGATCAGATGAATTTTCCGCAGCCTCGTGCGGCAGGCTGTGGAAACTGGATTCATTGGATGGCTACTCTGGGCAGCTACACGGTTTGGCCAAATGCTGCTATTTCCTTACTTCTGAATTCGCTGAGCTATTGAAGTTAGTCGTTAGTCGATGTGCATCAACAACATGCAGGGCTGCAGAGCCCTGCAAACTGCGTGCCCTGTCCGTGCAGCACGAGTACTGTAGTTAAGTAGTTGGTGTGGTGGCCTTCCCGACGTCAAGCTTCCAACGCACCATGCCAAGGTTGGTGCTCTGTGTTCTATTCATTGTTGCGGGATGCCCAGCCAAGGGCTGTGTGCCGCTTCCAGACATGATATCTTCATCGTCATTCCTGTTAGAAGGTTTTGGTGTCGCGCCAGCGCTCCATCCTGTACGTGTTTGGCCCTCGATTCAGGGCATGAAGCTTCCATGCAGCATGTTCGTGTGGTAGCAATTGGGTGTCGGGCTGTGTATGGAACCGGCGCAAGCCGAATCCACGATGAGGCGGTATGTGAATCTGGGGATCTGGATCAGTCAGACTATCTTTTGTCGAAGACGATTGTCCAGGCCAGTTCCGCCTGGAACACAGCGGTCGCCAAAAATGGGCCCGCGAATGTTTCGGAGCCCAGAGGTGCATCGCCAGAGTGCGTTGTTCAATTTTATTCACTATTTTGCATTTTTCAATCAACTTCTGGGGGTGCAGGAATGGCAGCTACCCTATGAAGATGTCACCATCTTGACCGAGGATGGTGTGAGGCCACTGCATCTGCTTGCCTGGCTGTTGTCGTCCACACGACATCTTGGCCAGACTTGCGGCTTGGTTTGTTTACCAGCCTGCTGCCGGCCGCATTCTCAGATATTCGCACATCTTGCAGGGTGCCTCTGACTCGGGAATGCTGTGACTCTTGTGACTTTCGAAGTAGCCCGCTTCTCTTCATAAGCGATGGTGAGAACATGGTTGGATCATCAGCGATAGGAAACTTGGTTTCGTTTCTTTTTCGTAAAGTCACTCCCAAGTCGTATAGCAGGGTCACAGAAGGAGCGGGACGCTCGCCGTTTCCACTGCCTCAAGCCGCGGTTCAAGTATTGTGTGGTGTGATACTGGAAAAAGGACATGCAATTAAACCAGAATTACCCAGCAAGAACGACGCCGCGCTCCTATTGTAACATTCTATCAACAGTATAATCGTGGGGACCCTAAGCGGCCGCAGATTTCGTGGGTTGCTGCACATGTCAGCGGCGCAGCAACTCATCGATCCTGAGCTCAGTTCTCCCTGTAAATGTAACAAGGTTCTGCGGACGCGGTGCCTTACACTATCTTGCCTCCTGGCTGCAAGGATGCAGGGGACATGTGGAACTTTCGCTGCATTGTCCTATGCAAGCCCGGTAAGGTATTTCCATGGAAATGCTGGATGCAGCCTCAGACAGTGGCGATGCACAACCATCGGCAAATTTCAGATCATGGCGTTGTTTGCTATGCTCTGCACGCAGGCCGTATCATTGCACGCGCACGCGCACGCACGCAGCCACACGCCCTCCCGCGGGCCTGCCCACACGCATGCACGCCCGCACAGGCACGCACGCAGGCATGCACGCACGAACGCATGCACGCACGCACGCGCGCACGGACGCACACTCACATTCTTTTTACTGACTTTTGTCCAGCTCCTCCTGGAGATTCCGTTGGCATTTTCGGACCACCATCGTCTAAATCCCGACGGTCAAGTACTGCGTAGCCGGCAATAGATCGCCGAGTGAAAGCGTAGCATTTGTATTTCCGCATCACTTGCTTGGGCTGGCGTCACTGACAATGCCGTGTTTCGGATTCATCAGGAAACATCGGCCACCGCTTGGAGAATGTGAAAGACATGTACAAGCAGCCGAGATCTGAACGTAGAGCTGTCTTCGGTGCGATTGGTAGCGAGATTTCTGCAAGGTTGTCTGTCAATGTGTTGATTCTCGATTACCGTGGCTACGGCGATTCTGAGGCCAAGATCAGCATCTCAAAGTCCCATGAAGGATCATGAAGGTGGTGTATCTCGGTTGTGTCAGTTTGAAAAGGATGGAAGCGGCCCATCGGAGCATGGCTTCTTGCAGGCAGGGTGGTGCACAGTGCTGTTAAATGCACCTCTTGCGCCACATTGGATGGGGCGACTGATTGCGTTGCGGAGGATGCAGAGGCTGCGTACCGGTGGCTCGTGCAGCGGGCTCGAAAGTCAGGCGACGCTTGCTGTCTGCCATGGCACGTTGGAACGTGCGAGAAGCACTGACACTTCAAGTCGGTACTGGGTAGATCTCTACTTGCGGGACTGCTTGCAGCAAGCGCATGCCTGAGAGGCAGAGCGACATCCCGTCAAGAACCAGTAAAGATCCCCCTATTGAAGCCTCCTGACCTAGTTGTGATTGAATTTCGTGTAATGGCGCTGCTGTGTGGATGCGTAGACTTGAGAACCCCAAGCTCGACTTGCGCATCCTTGAGGGAACATCTTTGAACCGAGGGGGAGTGCACAACAACAGGAACCTGGGAAACCATGCTGGCTACTGTCCAGGTGTCAATGGCGGCTCCATGCAGATTCGCGTGGGCTTGAGAGTCGAGCTTGTTTCGGAAGATTGATTCTTTGTGTAACCCGGCGGCTGACGCTGCCAAACTTTCCGAGGCGACGATCGAATTCTCTTCTTTGGCCGTTCCATCGGTGGCGCAGTGGCAGTCAAGCTTGCTGCCCATGTGCCGCTTGTTGGTGATTGGCAAGAGACGGACAAGTCTTTGGTTTTGCGTATCGAGACGAAGCATGTGTGACCTGCGACATTTTCACGTCCATGAAATGCTTCTGCTTCGACAGGTTGAAACAGAAGCAGGACGAGGCCCTGCTGCCCTGCTGCCCTCGAGTCGATGCGCAGAATGTTGCTGCACTGACACTGATGCAGCCTACTGAGTGCAGGGAGCAGTAGATTTTGCTTTCAGCCCGGTCGGTGTCCCGCTCACCTTGTGACGGGCGGACGACCAAGGCGCTTCAAAAGCCCCGAGCAGGAACACCGGAACAGGCAAAATGGTGAGCAAGACTAGCAAACAAGAGCCATGGGCTTTCGACCGTTGTTGGCATTCGGACAACGACCACAACTGAGGAAAGTTGTCTAAAGAGAACTTGGAACAGACAGTGGCTTGAAGGGCTCATCATTTCACAGAATGCAGACAAACACGACGTCCCAAAGTTCAAGAGCGAGTAAGCATTACATTGTTATATGTTGACATCGGTGCGAATTTACATGAGGTCGCAAGCCAAGGGCAGAATATCGACCCCGCACGAGCTGAGAGGAAGTGCAGACTAGCAATTGCCACCAATTTGCCAAAAACTTGTTGCTAGGAAAGGGGCTGGCATTTTTTTTGCCAGCTGAGGGCTCTCTACAACTGCACCGGCGACTTGACCGACGAAGCATCCATCCGTTGGGCTGCACCAGTTCAGCCATAAAAGGACCGACCCAAGTCCTTGCAAGCAACACATGCGGTCGAAGTCAGGGACGGGAGGCTTACACGCCTCGTGCATGCACCAGACACTTCCCGAACTTCGACGTTGCTGTTTGTGTGGGCCAAAGCCAACACGATGGCTTCTTGGGTGTCATTTGAGCTCTAAGCTGGCTGTGTCCATAATAGTCGATAAGTTTTTTCTAATATACCAAGAGCCCTGGTGTCGGCATGCGCTTTCCTGCTCCGGCCGAATGCCAAAAGCTGAGGGGGGGCACGGCCTACCATAATGGTGTGTCAATTGGTGGCGACCTTCAATCCGTTGTGCCTGAGGATTTGCTGCGGAGGAAGACGATGGCGAAACCATGCGAAACCCAAGCCATTGAAAGTTTCAACCAGAGGCGTGCCTGCCTCATGATCCCACTAATCCCAGCCCAGTGCAGGGAAATGCAGACGAGCTTTTTGTGCTGTCCACACGGTAAGCTCATGGAAATTGCGTTCTTCGTCAGCCTCGCCTACTCAGCCGTGCTTGGCAAGACAGGCTAATTGGCGACGGTTCCGTGTCAGCTGCTTGCGTTTCCTGTCCAACGGCAACGAGCAGCACTTTCAACCTGGTGAGAGTCTGCGAGCCAGAACAGGGTTTGTCTTGCTTTGTGGTAAAAAGGACCCGTGCTCGAAAGCAGGCTCTGCTGATGCAGGTATGTTTACAGGTTAACACGGAGGGAAAATGACAGATGAAGGGAAGTACCCTGCTGGCAGGTCTGCCCGAGTGAGACCCACACGCTCCTGCCAGAGACAGGTTGTCACCATCAAATAAGATCAAATTTGGAAGGGTGCATCGTTTTCCACTCGCACAACCTGGCACCCGGGGCAATCACCTGATTAAAGCGGCCATGTGCGAGCCAAAAAGCAAAAGCCAATCCCAAACATATCAAACATGATCCAACATTTGTGTCCAACAGGAGTTTTTGTTGAATCAGGCAATCCATCGGAGCCCCGACACAAGAACAACAGAGTTCGACATAGATTCGCAGATTTGCTTTTGGCAAATTCGGCACGACAAGTGCAGCTGCGAAAAGTAGGCTTCTACTGCAGTATATCTCCGCTGTCTTTGAAACAGCTGCTTCGACAACTGGCGACAAGGATACATGGCTCAAGTTGAGGGCTGGACCTTTTCATGCAAATGCTCTGAAGGAGATGGTAAGGGTGAATTACACATCCCTTGTCCCTGGCAAGCTCACTTCACAAAACGGAAAAGGCGGGAGGGGGGCGGGGGGGAGGGAATTGAAAATCATTTGCCCCTCCTCTGCGCTCTACGTGGTACACCTTTGGGGTAGCTCACGGTCGAAGTGTCAAAAAAGTCGGTTTTGACGCAGACTCGAAGCAGCTCCAGAAGCTGGCAATGGCAGAGGGGAGAAGAAGAAAGGACAAAGTTGCTGTTTCAAGACAGGGTCCTGCAACCCCCATAGGGAAATAATTATGGAGACACAGATGTTTAACGATGTGCAAAACGCCAGAGAATTTCTCCATGCCTTCGTGAAGAAGCAAAAGAAGTGTCAGCACAGTCGTTGCGTTTGCATTAAAGTCTTGGTATATGTGGACGTCCCCATACCCGTGTGACGAGGCGTCGATCCCAAAAGACGAGGTGTGGCAGAGTTTGGAGCGAATGCTTTGAAGATGTTTGAAGTTGATTCTTCCTCAGCCGGCTAGCCTCACATTCGACTTGTGTCTTGCGTGGTTTAGGCTGGCGGCCTGCCGTTGCCAGCAGGAATTGTGTTGGAAAACACATTTACGTCATTGTCGTGGCCTCATGATCAGTCACCAGTGATGACCCTACAACTGTCCAGCAGAAGCAGCCTCAGGCGAGAAATGGCCCTGCAGATGTTTCCCTTCCTGTCGATACTCAGGCCCATGCTGACCACAAGCGGATAAGCTCAAACATCACCTTGCGCATGGCCTGAGATAAATCCTGTACTACTCCGCATCTGTGCCCCAAGCCGTGGTGCGAGATGCTGTGAGCTTGTGTACCGCAGCCTTGAGTCAAGGCATCAATGCCACCTCAAGCCATGCAGAGTTTAGTGAAGTTCCTGTAGCCTTTCCGAAACTCTGAGACTGACACCGGAAAGCAACATAACACGAACATGACTCGACAAGGAAACTGCCCTCGTTTTGGTCGGTTACAGGCCATTGCTGCGGGCACCTTTGATCTTTGACGAGTGGGCTTCCGCGGAAAGCTGCAGCCCCGAGAGTCCATTTTTGTGCCCAACTGGAGCTCAGTTACTCATGTTACTCAAGAGATCATTGGTCGTTTGTCAAGAGCATTTGAGGACGTGCCAGTGCGGTACCGAGGCTTGCAATTTTTCGCAAGCAATCACAAGCTGTGGTGCTGCTGCCTGTTTAGTGGGCTGCAGGCCTGGGTGCTTTGTGCATTCGGCTGCCAGAAGTCAGCTCGGCCAACGAGTGGCTCCTCATGGTTTCCTGTCAGGATCAAATAGTACCTCCAGCCCAGATGAAGGAGCTCTACATGTTACTGCCTTTCGGCTGCACATGTCTCGCAGCTTGTAGATGCCAGAGCAAGGACTTGTTCTGTGCTGAGCTGGACGAAAGGTCTAAGCAGCGTCCAAGAGTGTTGAAGCCAAAGCCTCAGCTGACCATCTGAAGCAAGTGTCACATTTTGCTGGCTTCTGGCGTGCGGTCCGACTTTTTTATGGGCCGCCGTGCATCAGAAGTGCAGTAGGCCTCCTGAAGGCTAGCATGTTCAAGATTTGGCATTTTCATCTTCAGCAGCCTAGTGGCATACTTTGGGAATCTCTGGTCCGGCAGTACCACTCATTGAGTGCAAGCTATAATATTGCCGGCGGACTTGTCTGCAGCTTCGCACTCAGGTGCTTCAATTTTCCCATGGGTGGTCACAATGACACACCTCAGATTGGTGGCGCGGACTATTGGGCGCCTGCTGCCTGGAGTGTGTGTGCTGTCCGTGGCGGGCCGTGCCCCTTCAGTGAGCCTTTCAGGTCATTCAACAAGTTCATGGGCCTGGTAAAAGAGAGTGAGTCCGAGCGCGAGACATGTCCAAAAGGACAGCTGCTACGGGCGAGTGAAGGGAAGCCATATGAATACCATGTGTGAGATTTCAGCACATGCTTCTTCGCTGACCATTTGCTAATTGGATCTAAGGGAGGTAGGTGCACGACAGATGTGTGGATAGTTTAGATACCAGTTGACGGCAGATCTATTTGTGGAAGTTGTAGTCACGAGACAGCAAGAAAGCAAAACCCATCATTCCGTTAGCCCATGCCACGATGTATGGTTGAGCGCGCGGCTTGCCGTTGCTTGCATCTTGGAGCTGTCTTCTGTCGGCATCGCCGGCAAAGCATGTACTGTGGTTGAGGCCGAGCTGCGGGATGGGGCAGCTTGACAGGGCCTTAGCGCCGCAGTGTACATTCAGCACGCCGGCATCATCTAGCAGTACCCACACATGCAGACGGTGTGAGTGCAGCAGAGACAGAGTACGTAAATGGTGATAAGTTCTGAGTTATCCACGTCGAGCAAGTGTCGACTGCGCATAGACGTCAGTCGCGCATGTTGGTCTGGTAGAGTGCGCAGGGACTGCCCAGTGTCAGTATAGTGGGATCTGCTGATGTCTAAACCCCCAAGTACAGGTGTAGCAGGACGACTGGGGCGAGTGCTTGCAGGTAGCCTGAACGCAATGCTTAGACGTTTTGGAGTTTGCCCCGCCGAATTCGACAAACACCTCCAGCATGTATGGCTGCACACGGCAACTTTCGAGGATGATTCTTCGGATGCAGACTTGTTCATAAAGATGGTGGAAGTGATGATGATACTTTGTTTCAGAGGTTGTTGTCGGCCACAGCGGCCGCAGGGCACAAAGTATCAGCTGCCGAGGAGTCGAAGCTCTCAGAGCGCTGCTCGGAGGTCCGATGCGAAGATGGAGTTTCAGTGTTTCCAATCTCTGTGAAGCTGCTAAGATGTCATATGCACAGTGCGCTTGTCATGCGTCTAGTTCGACGGGGCAGTGGCGGCAGTGGTAGCCAGACTGTCAATTCACGGCCGAGAGAGATTCCAGCGGTAGTCGTACTGACGTTGGTTGGGAAATCTGTGTGCTGCACTGACGACGCGAAAAGTGCAGATGCTTGAGACATCTTGGAACAACAGTAGGCAGGATCTTATGCTAGATCTGCTGCTTTGGCAGTGTTACTTTTGTACTCCATCCGAAAACTTCGTGTTCTCTCCTGCAGCTTTCCCTGGTTGGCGAGTGTCCTACTGCTGCGTTTTGGGTGTACTGCCCATCCAGACTGTGTTCCGTCCCTTGCTAAGAGATGGAGGTGTGCTCTATCGCAGACGGGAAGGAGCGGATCGAAGCGCAGGCAGGTGGCACTTGCTGCGAGGGCAGGGAACGTGCAGTACAAGATGTGTCCGCAGGACGCGTGCAGGCGAACAGAGATTTGGGTGCGCGCCCTCCCGCCGGCTTCACCAGGCGCCAGACTGCTCCGGGCCCACCCACCCACCCCCAACCCACCCCCGACCCGCCCACTGCCACCCCCGCCCGCCACCCCCTTGCCATCACGCCCGCCCGCCCGCCCGCCCGCGCGCGTTCGCTCGCTCGCTCTCGAGGCAGAAGACAGACGTCCTTCTCAGTCGACAGAAATGAGCCGTGAATCTCAATCACCGTTTATCGATCAGTATTCCTGGTCGCTGCATGTCCTGATTCCTTGACACATGCATTTGGCAATTCGTCATCGGAGGACAATTTTTAGTTCTCAGGAAGCAGTGTGATGACCTTTCTGAATGTTGGTCATTGTGCGTGGCATCAGGAGTACTTTCAGTCGTGCTTGGGGCTTGGTTCCATTTCTTCCATATCACATCATTCCAACTTGCGCCATTCCTTGCATCCTCGAGCCTCGTACCAGTCATCGTAGTAACTAATCATTCGGTGACCATCCGTGCCTTTCATTCCATCCATGGTCTAGGGCTCCGACACATATCCGTCATCTTACGAATGCTCGTAGTCGTCTTCCCGCACCATATCTCGTCTTCTCCGTGCCGAATCGCTCGACGCAATGTTGAGACCCTTTTGTTTGGGCATCTATACTCCAGTGATTCGGGCTTCTGCATTTGAAGCATCGTTTTCCGTGCTTCCCGGTTTTTGCCTTTGCCCACCTACCCGAAAACGATGTTTTTGTTCCTTTGCCTTCACCTTGAATCCTTTCTCTGTGAATTCTGTCATCGACATACTGGTGCTAGATGTTCATCATTCACCTGCGTTGTGCTCAGGATTGTCGAACCAAGTGTCTGCTCTTTGTGCGCCCAGGAACAACCTTTGAAATGTCGTAAGGATATGGCTGTTCAATCGGAAAGGCTTTTGCAATTGGCCGGTGGCTTTCTGCATCAACACTGTAGTAGTCAGGAAGCTGTCGTCAAAGGGTCAAGTTAGGAAATAGGTAAACGCTCTCGCCAGACTTTGTGACCTCGTTCAATGGCTGATTGACTTAGCTCTCTCTGGCACGCAAACTGGGCAGGCGGTTTCTTCCAACTCTCGAAACCTGTTAAACATTTTTCAGTGTCGTCAGACCGGACAACTGATCGTGCACTTCCAGTGTTCTGAGTACGTGTAGCACAGCATCTACCATATGGCGTGTAGCCCCTATCAGAGAGATCCAGATTCAAAAGGATGACATGAGCACGACATGCGTGCATCTGCGCCGTTCTTCCTGTAGCAAAGTTTCGACATGTCATCAATGTCGCCAAGCAGATGTCATCGTGTCGTGTGCTACAAGGGGCATGCCACGCTACATTTGGAAAGGAAAGCTGGTACGGTACGCCATCTATTGTGCACACACGCACAGGCACTCTCTCTCACAGCACATCTGAAGTGATGTGGTGCTTCAAGCATCCAGGAGATGCCAAGCAAATTGCAGACGGCCATGCAATGTCACATCGACATGTTCTGTATAAGATCTCCCAAGTTTTTCTGTTGCTCTTTGTGCTTTGATCCTGCAAAGAAGAACTGCAAAAACCTGCAAGCATGTCCAACACATGGAGGCATCCTCTACGCCACGACTGCTGCAGACTCAGTTTGCCTGTGGGCTCCGCCAGCAGTTAGTTGCCCCCGCTCACGATCACGTGGATTCTCCGCTGGATGATGTATGCCGAGTCGCGGGGTGAATGTACAAAGCATGTGCAGGTACAAACCGCCAGGGTTAGCGGCGATCCGGATCAAAAAAACCGATGGCGGGAGTGTGAAGCAACCTATGCCTGAAAGTCAAGAGGTATGCTCTGCATGACAGCTGGCTGTCTTGGCTTGGCCTGGAACTGGATACCACGACCGAGAAGTTGCACCGCGACCCCCTAGCATCACCGGAAAGAGCTCATGCGTCCCGCCACTACGAATCCCCAACGGCTGTTAAGTCTATCGATGTAGGCACTACGACCACTATCGTCTGCCAACCTGGCAGCCACTTCAGAATCTTCAGAACTCACAGCTGCGTCTTGTATGTTCCGAGGCAAGAGAGGACATACATTACTACGAGAGGCGACGAGACCACTGCTTTGCCCATATCGATGCGATCGACGGCGCCTCAGGTCGCAATCCTTCAAGCTGGTCTCTAGGGGAAGCGTTGCAAACTCCGAGGCAGGCACCGACCGCAAGGTTCACTCCACGCTTTGACGTCGCCATCAACGGCACGTCGGTCTTCCCGCAATGTGTTCTGACCGTATGCTGTGATGAGAGCCCTCTTCCACTGGGTCTCTGAAGAAAATCTCTCTCTCTCTCTCTCTGTTTTTCTTTCTCTCCTCACCCTCCCCGTCCGATGACCGCCGACGGCTCGACCTCGTCGTGTACGGAATGGCACCGCGGAAGCAACCCTAGTCTCCCCCCTACCCCGGCAGGTCAACCACAGACGGGTGCCTCCGAAAATGATGGCGCTGTGCTCCGGGTCGCCGCGCGTCACAAGCAGTCGACTTACCCAGAACTCAGCCACGCCGGCCCTCTCCCTCTCCCTCTCCCGCTCCCCCCCCTTCTCCCTGCCCTCCCTGCATTTCGTACATGTATATCAGACACGGTCTTAGTCACAGGCGTCTGCCCATGTGTGTGTGTGTGTGCGGGTAGGGAGGTAGGTAGGTAGGTAGGTAGGTAGGTAGGTAGGTAGGCAGGTAGGCAGGTAGGAAGCTAGGTAGGTGCAGGTACAGAGGCGTGTTGGTATGTATGTACGAGGTTATGCATGTACCGAGATATGCAAGTATGCATATATGTACGCATGCATGCGTTGGACGTATTTACTTACGTGCGCGAACATGACGAAGAAGAGGGAGAGACAGTTGCTGTAATTAGGCGTAATGAATGAAACGGATGAGCTGGACGACATCACTAACCAATGAACAGGCGCTGTTGGCTTTAGTCTACACCAAGCAAAGAGCCGTGATATTAAAAGAGTGCCTTTCCGCGGGTGCGTTTTTAATGCACATCTATCATGGCCGGACTCAACATTCCGCCAGTTTCGAGCTGATGCTTCAACAAGTCCAAGACACAAAGACTGACTGTCGTACACCCACATTGGTGGCCTGGTCCACCTGGTTTGGGGGCACTGAGTCTGAACAAGCATGTATGGCTTAGGTTAACATGCGCAAAACATGTAGTTCTCCTGGAGTTTGGGGACGGTTAGCCTCGACTACTGTAGAGGTCCACAGGTGCGGGTGAGATTGTGAGATTGTTGTATCTGTCTGAGCCTGCCGCACTTCTCGCCAGGAACGACATTAGCACGAAGTGATCTAATGACCTCGGCACAAGAGCTCAGACAGGCCGTCGCGACAGAAACTTGTCGAGAGGCGGCTTTGTCACCGAAGCCTAAAAGAAAGGGTACGTGCTGCTTGGTCAGTGAGGGCAAGGGGGCATTTGTCACAATGTTACTTGCAAGCAGAAGCGATAGTGTTCGCGTCGAGAGCAGGCAGTTTCCACACCTATCTTGTTCATAGCTGATGGCAGGATTTGGGCGACTGGCGTAGACACTCACATACCAAATCGTTATGTGGCAAGGGTTTCAGTCTCCACCGAAAGGCAGACTGGAATGCTGTCCATTGAAGCGGCGGGAGCTGGACGTGTCAGTTCCCAAAATGCCGATGTAAGCGAGGAGGCAAGGTTGTCAAAACGGCTTTCCAGCTTGGGCAAGCAAAGTCGATGGGCGGGAGCTTTGTTGGAATTGATGGGCGTGAGCACACAACTGACTCAAACCAGCTCGCACAACGCGCTGGCAGCTGCATGTGGCAAAAGTCAGGCCTGGGAAGTGGCGCTGGGCTTACTGGGGGATGCTTGGCACCGGTCGCTTCGACTAAATGCCATCACCTTTGGAGCGGGTGCTCTAGCTTGTCAAGTGACAGCTGCATGGCGGCGTTGCACTCAACTTTTGAGCACCGCGCGACAGATGAGCACCCAGGTGAATGTCGTGTGTTGCACAGCATTGCTGCACGCGTGCGGGCGAGCGAGTGGCGAAGGCAAATGGGCATTCGCGGTTCTGGATTTGATGAGGGCTGAGGCAATGCAACTGACGGAAGTCAGTTTCGGTGCTGCAATGAGCGCTTGTGCACCTGAGGGGCAGTGGCAAGAAGCGCTGGGATTGTTCAAAGATTCACGGCAGATGGGACCCAACCTGCACTGTTGCAATGCCCTTCTAAGCAGCTTGGAGAAAGGGGGCAGAGCGGAACAGGCAATGGAGCTGCTGAAGAGTATGGAGAGAGCAGGTGAAGGCTCAGATTGGCCCTGGCCCAGACCTGATGTTGTCAGCTACAGTGCAGTTATCAGTGCTTGTGAAAAGTGCGGTCGGTGGGTCGACGCTTGGGATTTGCTGTGGCGCATGCAGGCTAAGCATGTGCAGCCGAATGCAATAAGTTTTAGTGCGGTGATCTCCGCCTTTGAGAAAGGTGGTCAAGGCCAGCTTGCATTGCAGGTTCTGAGGATGATGCGGGCATGCTCGGAAAGACCCAATGTGATAAGCTACGGTGCGGCAATCAGCGCCTGTGAGAAGGCCGCTTCCTGGACGCAGGCCTTGGCGCTCCTGGACGAGATGGTGGTCGTGCAACTGGAGCCCAATCTGGTCTGCTTCAATGCCATGTTAAGCTCACTCATGGAGGCTGGCAAGGCTGTAATGGCCACAAGGTTGCTAAGTTCCATGAGAGAAAACTCAAGCCAACCTGACATCATAAGCTATTCAATTGCAATTACATCGTGCTCCAGGATGCAGCAGTGGCTGGAATCAGTAGAGATTCTTGCTGGAATGGCTGAACAAGAGTTCGATCCCACATGTATCGCGTACGAAGCCACATTTGCAGCATGCGAGGCACATGGGAAGCTGGAATTTCTCTGTTTGTTGGATCCGATGTCAGAGCAAGCAGTTCGGTCGTGCGGGTTGTTGGGCCATCGTGGGACACAGACACATCATGCCAGATAATGCAAGGCCCATTCATGAACCTTTGCGCCACTGTGGAGCACTTGAATGGGTTCCGGAGCTCTGTACCTCGGTGCTTGATCGATATCATCGTGCGAAGATGCACCGAGCATGAACCTAGAGGTTCTGTCCATGGTCCAGGTGAACTCAGGCTCATCTTCGCTGGCATCAGGCTCGGGATGCTACGTAATCTTCTTCAACGACGGCACGCTGAAGCAATATGTGGCCGAATTGGAGTTCTGGATTTCATTGGTTCGACAGGGTTCCGACGGCTCGGCTTGATGGTTCGCTCAGCAGAGGGGTAGCGTGCTGGGCCCGCTTGCCTTAATTCACCCGGAAGTTACCTTCTCAGCACGTGTGTTTCTTCTGATGTCGGCTGCCGTTTGTTGCAGAAAGACCGCAGCATTTGAACCTCGTGCGTCAGATTTTGTGCCATCGTGGCAACATGACTGACGCCGGGTAGCCCTTCACGAGTTCGTACACTGTACTGGTACCAACTACTAATTGATCCCTGACTCTGACGCAGCAGTTTGCTGTTCAGTCTCGTGCCCGGGGGAATCTCTTGCAGATCTCTGAGCACGGGGGGAGATTGAGTTTCGAGTGTTGCGGGCTCAACTTCGTCTGCAACTCAAAGCCAGCAGCTTCAGTAGATTCGAATGTGTTGCCCCAAGAAAGCACAAGCCACTTGAAATGCCACAGGTGTACCCTCATGGCTGGAAAAGATGTCGACGCCTCAAGCCGTGAACGCAGCGAGAACTACTTTGCGAATGTGGGGCTGGCAGGCTTCCAGCGACTTGCGGGCTCTGCAAAACTCTTTCCAGAACATGAAAGTGGAAGGCCGGTCAGACGGTTCTTACTGCTGTCTCTCCCGAAACTTCGCATGCAGGCAAGGGCGATGATGCCTCCAAAAAGGCATGCACCTTGCAAAAATCATTCGTCCAGCTGTGTTCAATCTCGCGTGAGGCCTCGTTTACATACAACGCAGAGCGCGTGCTTGGCAGCGGTTCTTTCGGAGTCGTGTACCAAGCCCAGGTGGGTTGCCCAGGTGCCCAGACAGCACCAGCATCACATCATCGAACATCTCGGTTCAGGTGGTGGAAACAGGTGAGTCTGTCGCCATCAAGAAGGTTTTCCAGGCGTTTCGTTCTGCCCTCGTACAGGTGGTGCTGACGTGCCTCGCTTGTGAGGACAAGCGATACAAGAACCGAGAGCTACAAATCATGAAGGACATGGTATGCCCGGATCAAGCGTCGGTTTCGATCGACTGGTTTTTGAGCAAACGACTTTCGTCAGTACTCGTGCACCCATGTCCAAGTCAACCTGCATGTATGAAGTAGTCGTACAAGCTGATTCGCAGTTCGCATGTGTGAAGAAGCCGGCTCTTGACGGAATCACGCCATGTGGCAGCGTCGCGATGTGTTCCGGATCATTCTTGCAGACATTCGCAGGAGTTGAAGCACCCGAATGTAGTAGAGTCCTGGCCCCGGAGAATTATGCTGCAACGGTTGATGGATGCATGAACTTGACTCAGCTGTGTTCTCATGCTTCTCTTTTCCCTGCTTTCCATGTGCTCAGGCTGAAGCATGCCTTCTACACTTCTGGCGAAAAGCCTGGCGAGACATACCTTAATGTTTGCCGCTCAGAGCTGAGAAGGATCAGCCTGGGTCACGTTGAGTCGTCATTTACCCGAGGTTGTGATGGAGTACTGCTCTGCGCAGCGCTCATTCTGCTCAGTGTTGCCGATCTGTCGTGGCCAGGCATAGTGCCAGAGTCCAACAGTTCGTACACGAGGACACGGTCTACCGTGTCATGAAGCATTACAGCAAGATGAAGCAGCCGGTTCCGCACATCTTCGTCCAGCTGTACAGCTACCAGGCACGACGAAGAACCTGGAGCCGAAGCAGTGGAAGAGAGTCCTACGTTCGAAGAGAGCCTTTGGCTGTTTCAAGCCGTTGTTGTTCTGTCGCTCAGATGGGCCGGGCCTGCGCCTACATCCACGCTGTTGGGTGGGGAGCCCTGAGAGCTCGTTTCTCTGTCTCCTGCTAATTATACGACTTGGGGGTCTCAAGTCTCAAACAACGCATAGATCCTCCGATCCAGTCGTTCGCAAAAATATGTCATGAACATGCAAGGGGGAACCGACCTCTGTCAACATGACACGGAGTTGGCTGTTCTTAAAGCTCCCTTTCGCCATGTTGCCCCACCTCCGCAGCAAACCCTCTGCGAAGAAACATGGGCTGCCATTCAAAGATGAAGATGCTGGTGCTAGTGACAGCTAGTTTTCATGACCAGGATTTGCCACCGAGACATCAAGCCCCAGAACTTGCTGGTCGATGGGCATACGCATGCCCTAAAGCAGCACCGGCATGTTGTGCCGAGCGAAGGCAGGTGTTTGTTCCAGTGGAGTGCACCATGACAGGTTGTGCGATTTCGGATCTGCGAAGCCGCTGGTCAGAGGGGAGCCGAATGTGGCTTACATCTGCCCGGCGCTTGAGCACCCTTGCTGTGCAGGGCTACGGCCAGTGTTCCACAACACTCTTCTGTCGATACATGTTTTGCCTGAGCTACAGTAAGGCTCCAGATACTACCGGGCTCCAGAGCTCATTTTCGGGGCCACTGACTACGGCTTTGTCCACCCCTGAGTCATTACGTCACTGATGATGAGGAGACCAAGCAGTAGATGTTGGGGCAGCTGGTGATCTGCAAGTGAAGGTGATCGACATTTGGTCAGCCGCGTGTGTTTCGGCGGAGCTCATCCTCGGGCATCCCATGTTTCCTGGCGAGAGCGGTGTTGATCAGCTGGCCGCCGCCTGATCTTTACACCTGCCTTGGCTCATTGCACGCACGCTCTCGTCTGCACATCGAGTCAGGTGGAGATCATCAAAGTTCTGGGCACTCCAACTAGGGAGGAACTCATGGCTATGAACCCGAACTACACAGAGTCAGCGCCTTCATGGGGCCTGCCATTGCTACTGCGGTCGGATCTGCATCGTCCCGCAAGGTTTAAGTTCCCACAGATCAAGCCACATCCTTGGCACAAAGTTTTCAGATCACGCACCTCTCAGGAGGCTCCCCACTACTAGGGATCTTCGATGGTGCGCTATGTGATTGTCTAAGTGAGGGGCCTGCAACCTGACATCCTCACAGGCTGTGGACTACATTTCGAAATTGCTTGTGTACGATCCAAAGCTGCGACCTACTGGACTGCAGTGTTGCATGCACGTGAGGCCCCTAGCACTTCTTCCCTTCAGCTACCATCGTCCCCTGCGCATGCCAGCGAGGCTCTATTCGATGACCTGAGAGACCCCAACACGTGCTCCGCTCTTGATTCGCTGGCTGGATGCCCGGGGCCGTGGGTGCTGCACGATCGATGGCCAGGCGCATCAGCAGCTCAAAGCCCCTTCCGGACTGTTGTTTGTTTCAGCAAGGCTTAGGCACTGCCCAGGCAAGTTAGGCACGCTGAGCGGGCTTTTCTGTTGGTGTCAGGAGCACTTATTCGTTTTCTCCAAGGAGGAATTGGCAGGAGCCTGAGGTTCGTTTCGGGTATCGAGGTGGGCTGAGTTGGTCGATTCGACTCCGCCTGGTCATCTTCCTCACACATGCTTCAAGATGACACTCAGGCTGCGATGGATGCTGACATGCAAAGAAAGCTTATTCCTGCTTGGGTCGCCCAGAAGGCCCAGTTTTGTTCTCATGTCTCGTCATATTGTCATG
Source organism: Symbiodinium sp. CCMP2456 (assembly GCA_905221635.1). Classification (NCBI taxonomy): domain Eukaryota; class Dinophyceae; order Suessiales; family Symbiodiniaceae; genus Symbiodinium; species Symbiodinium sp. CCMP2456. The sequence goes on along the minus strand of CAJNDV010014969.1, from coordinate 14,109 downwards.
ACAGAGCCCTGCTTCGTGAAGTCACTGCAGGCCGACAAGGGGAAGACACCGTGAAACGGCTCCTAAAAAGAGGTCTGCAGCAATGAGCACGGTCTGAGTCTGAAGTGCCACCAAACATTGCTGTGCAACTGTTGGCTCGGTCTTGGACATGAACTGTTTCAATGCTGTCTCTGTGCTTGCCTGAAGGTTCACTGGTTGAGTCTCAGGTTGAGTCTTAGATATTCGGGAACTGGCTCGGCGAGCTCCAACAAGCCTGTGGCGAAAGGTTTGAGATATCACAACGAAAGCTAGATTGAGACGACAAGTGCACAGACGGCAGTGACTGGGCTGCGACGCCCAGCCCACTTGACAAAAAAGGTCTAAGATAAGGACTGGCGTCATTTCCATTCCCGTCCTCGCAGGCCGTGCGCTGCTTGAAGTGCATGTCCCTTGTCTACGCCCATGTTCAGCTGCAAAATGGATTGAGAAAGTACCTCAGTACTGCTTCGAATGCTGTGCAGCTTGCTGTTAGATTCAAGATTCAGAGTGCCATCATTTTCCCGCAAAATTTGAACTCACATTGAAATGTAGATGCAGCTGAAGCGCCCCACCGACATGCGACTGACGTGACTGAGAAGGCAGCTGGGGCACGTAGAGATATTGTTGCAGAGCGGACGCACACAAAATGGCCTACCACGAAAGCCATATGTCAGCTGACGGGTTTGCTGAAGCCGACAACAAGTAACTACTGAGAAGTGAGCCAGGCTCCGGCCTCAGTGGCCTACCAATTGTAGCGTCTTAGAGATCTGCGCTGTAGACCACCCAAAAACCAAGATGGCATAGCACTGACGTAGACAAAGTTTCCAAACAAGTAAAGACAACCCTCACAGCCTCGCAGCCAGCGTCTGGACCTCGGCCACACTTTGGCTTGTAAGGCATGAGCTGAAAAAGTTGTAGCGCGTCCTCAGGTCATGGATGCCGCGCCGCCCGGACCCTTCGCAAGTTGCGAGTGACATGATTTCGAGGCAGCAGGCAGACCCACGCAACTGAGGCCACTCCCTCCGCCCGGAGCACTTCGTCTGCAGGGCTTGTCAGATTCAGCAAAGGATCATATTTTGCGACTCTGCGGCGATGTATGCGTCAGCCTCTCAGGTACCAGGCTTACCGCCGCCTCCTGGAGGCAAGCCGGCAACGTTAATGGAAGCTTGTAGAAGCTTCTTCGGAATGGAATGAACAACCATGACACTTTGCATTGGTGAAACATACTGACGCCGACATCAACAAGTAGTCTAGTATGGTAACTCCTCCGCCCTTGCGTAAGACGGGATTTTAGGACAATTCGTCAACTACGAATCAAAATCTAGAAAAACCGTGGATCGTAACTTTGATTTACTGTGTTTTTCCGCTGCCCACAACCACACTTCCGAGGTGCCGGGCTGAAAACTCCGGATTTGCAGACAGCTCCAGAAAATGCAAAACTAAGTTTGATGTCAGATGTCGAGCTAACGTGTCGGTCAGCAGCCTTCTCCGTATATGTAAACCAACACGCATTCTCTTTCGCTTTCGTATTTTAGCATAAGAACGAATGACTGGAGCTGGCTCTTGGTTGAAGCAGTCCTGTTCAATTTGCGTGCCCCCGGTCCAGGACTTCCACCAGGTGGCTTGCCAGGAGGGTTGCCTGGAGGACTTCCGTTCATGATGATGCCAGGCAGGGCACGCGTCTGCCAACGGCATCGATTTTCTGAAGTTGGTTGTTCTCCCGTCCTGATTATGTCAGTTCCGCAACGTACAGCTTGGCTCGCAGGCAGCTGTGCTGGCTGCCCGCCGATGCCTGGTTTCTTACCGGTATCCTGGCGGATACTCGTAGATTGGCAATCGCTGAGAGGATTTTTCGTGAAGTTCTCTGGACTGTGTACCTGATCCCGGGTTTTGGGCTGCCATGCCCCGGTGCAGAGACTGATGTTCGGAAGGCATCAGAAGCATTTTCGAGACAGAAGAGGAAGTGCAACGACACACAGACTACCCCCTCGAGAGCGCAGGGTGTGTGTTTCAGGAAGCACAACCGCCCCTCCGGCCTTTCACTAATCTGGTGCACCCGAAGCCTTGAACCCAAAAACCTAGGTACGCAGGTTTCAGGACTTCATTGGCTCCACCAAAGGGGGGTTTAATTGAATGTGGGACATGTTCTAAATCGCTTTCAGGGTTGCAGGTGAGAGGGCGTAATGCGGCGTAATGGTTGGGCTGCAATGACATACAGTATTGCGTAGATTTAAGGGTCTGATTTGAGGGCTTGGACTAATCGGTTTTCCGTTTAGGCTTTGAGATGCAGAGAGTAGCTCCAAGTTCGCGATGCACTTTTTTCCTGCACTTACTCTCTATGGCTCCATATTTTCTGCAAGGTGCCCGGAGCGCCGGGTGGCCCATGTGCACCCGGTGCAGGTGCTCCAGGTGCGCCAGGCGCACCTGGAGTCTTTCCCGGCCTCATGATGCCACCTGGCTCTACTCCGGGTTCGCTGCCGCCGGGCTTCGTCTTGCTCAATGTCAGGCGCCACTGCACCGCTGCAAAGCTTGTCCTAAGATGCCACGAGCTTTCCAGGCCACCACCACCTGGCCAGACCGGCCAGAATCCGAGAACTAAGCTCAGTCGAGCTCCGTTCATTTAGCAACTCGCTTGGTGTTGGAGGTGAGGCAGAAAAGAAAAGAAAAATTGAGCCACGTCGGAAGGACGTGAGAAACTCAGGGTGTTGGAAGTACAGTGCTTGAGCCTCTGCATTCGGCCATCGATGCGTGCAGCCGCAGGCAGTTGGGTGCGTGTTTCTTGTTGTGCCAGGTGTGGCCTGTGTTTGTGGGCAACATCTCCTTCGCACGAGCCCCGGTGAGAAGGAGCGCAAGCTCGCCTTCGCAAAGTCTCTCAGGACACGACCGAGGAAGAAATTCGCGAGCTCTTCGGTGCACGCCTCTGAATCTCGCCTGGAGTCCTGTTTGAGAAGATGCAGTTCTGCGCTGCAGGTGATATCGAGGGCTTGGTGTCGTGGAGGCTGTCCATACAAAAAGATGGCCCGGACCTCAGCATGTGTGGGAGTTTCAACCTGTGCCAGCCACTGCAACCCAAGGTCCTAGAGCTGTGAAGGCATCTAGGACTCTAGGAAGTTGCTCTTAGTCAAGGTCTTGCCTCGAAAGCTGCAGTCTGGAATGGCTAGGAACTGTGTGGATGGTCCACGAGAGCGATGGCGCAAAACACAAAGTTATCTCAGGGAAGAAGTGATGTCTGCTTGGAAATCGGCTTGAAGCGCTCGCCCCATAGTGAGCCGGATAGTGTACTCATAGGCCGTGAATGGCAATGAATACTTACTAGGCCTGGCGAAACTGAGGGTAATTACTTGTCGGTGCGATTTCAGTGTTAGTCGGGGGCGAGGAATGGGAGGATGTTGCCGCGACGAGAGCGGAAGCGTTTGCGATACCCTGAAGGCGTGTCTCGAGGCTTCGGCTTCGCGGAGTTCAAGACGCCCGAGGGTGCGCTGGAGGAGACCCTTGTGACACCTTGAGCGAACGATGACTTGAGCCTTACAACATAATTAAGTTTCCTCGTGAGCATCTTGGCCGTGGCTCACAGGGCATCAAGAAAGTCGACGGCATTGAAATCAAAGGTGGGGATCCTAGTGGACCCTTCGCATCTCGCAGCGTCGCTGCTTGACCCGTGCCGCTAGCAAATGCCACAGGGCGAAAGCTTCGTCTGCGATGGGGAGAGAATGCTCCAACCACTCCAGAGGCACACTTCTGCCGTCGAATGCTGTGACATGTGTTGCAGCGCAGCTGTTGCCGGGGGGTTCATTGTTTGTGTTTGCGGTATATTCTGAGAAGGCCCGAGCGTGCAAAAGTGTCCTTCAAATCCTTCATGCCCTGCATACAAGAAGCAGGGAGAAGCCTGTGGTGAAGAGGCTTCCATCCTACGGATGTCGCAGAACCAAAGAACGACACAAGTGCTCGTTTGGGCTTGAGCCGTGTATGTGGCGTTTGGCTTTCTCGGGTTACTCCACTGCCAACGGCTGAAGAAGGCGAAACAGGCTGGGCCGCCTATTGGCTTTGCAACCACACCCCGTGTTCTCACCATGCACCATCCATTTCTTCAATCGCCGGTTGTCCAGATACATACTGTATCCAGGACTGGAAAAACATTTCCGGGACGTCAGTTCATCTCCTCCACCCCTCACAAGTTCTTCGGGACTGCAGGCATCTGCAGGCTTGTGTTTGCCCGAAAACGTGGTCAAGTCGGCTAGTCCCAAAAACCGAAAAGCAATGAAGAACCCCTCGTGCGCGCACTAGCGGTGCGGTGCGAGTCGCACAAGTACATGCTGCTGTGCAAGTACCATGTCCGTCCTGTAGCAATGAATTCTTCCAAATGCCTAGGTGGATGAGTTTCATCGGGCACCCGAGAGGTACAAGACACGACCCTGCTATGAGGCACACCGGATGCGCTTGCATTCAGCAGGGTACGTCTTCGATATGTGATTTGTGCATGGGATTCGCCCAACAACTTGCTTCTGTGAGGTGTTCAAGGGCTTACCTTGTCCTCGACCCGACGACTGTCCCTATGCGCCGATCCGCCGCGTTTGAACAGTGGTCAGCTGGAGGTGTAGCGACCCGCTTTGCAGATTGTGGCGAGGCATGCACAATCAGAGATCCGACATCCGCGAGACCACGAAGAGAAGTGGGATCACTTGGGCCTCATCATGTCGCACTTGTCCGCCTCTGGTGTTTGCAGCCCCTGTGTAAAGGCTCTGGGTGGCGGTTTTTAGGGGAAAGGTTGCCCCATCGGCAAACAGAAGCATGGCGTCGACATGGCGCGAGCGCAGCCAAGGCCGGAGGCAAAACCCATCGATCCCAGGGACGTGGTAGTGAAGGCTCGGCACACCTTAAAAGTCTCCAGCCGTGCTTCGGGATTCGGCCCACCCACACTGCGAAACGGAGGCACTCCTTCATATTATTAACAGGACTTGACCTTTAGCAAACTACTGGTAGGAAGCCATTTGGGTCATATTAGCAACCCGCCCCCTTAGCGGAATATCTTTGTCCAGCTCGGTCGGCACTTGGACCTCTTGGCAATATGAATCGTCCAACTGCTCGCCTCCGTATGCGAACCACACCCGGGATGTTCAACTCCAGTTCGTCTCAAGCTGAGTAGCTCCACATGTGCGGACTCCTGCATTATCAGAGGATTGCAACTGCTCGCGCTGGTTTCTGGGCATAAGAGCCGATTTGACCGACTAGAGCCGTAAACTGCAGCACTGACTGGTAGTTTCACTTTTGCGGGCTCCTGCGTTATCACGGGATTGCAGAAGCTAGCAGGTCGCCATCCCCTTCATGAAGTTTGAGGGTGACGGTCCTGAAGCGAAGCAACGAGCTGCCGCGACCTCGGAGGATTAAGTCATGATGACTTCGGCCTCTCATTGTGGCTGTGTAAGGCTTATACGACGATCCTCGGCCCTGGAGCGCTTGGCCCTCACGCGGCCGCACCTTGTGTTTTGGCAGGTTGCTACGACATTCATGATCAGTTTCCGGTACGATGGCGCACGCATCTGTCGCTGACAGGTCAAACGTTCGAACCATCATGAAGAAGGCACGGGGTCTTTTGCCTCGGAGAGCGCAGTGGAGAGTTGCTTGCAAACGGAAATGCATTGGGTCGGCGTTCACTCGGAACTGACAGAGGATTCAGGCGTCGGGCATACTATGTTGTCCAAGATGAAACGATGTCTGCGGTTTGCGTAAGGCATCAGGTGCCGAAAGATCAAGCCAGCTACGCAGCTTCAAAGTTACATAGCAGCCCCCGAATCTCGAGCTGTGGAGCAAACTGCAATTTGTGCAGACACGTCCCGATGGAATAGAGAGCGCTGTGTTTCGTTTTGGAAAGGCCGGCTGTCGGCTGCAGCTCCGAGGTGCTGGTGCCCCGGGAGGCCCCCGCGGGCAGGGTGGGGGTTTCCTTCGCTTGTCTTGCTGTTCATGTTTCAACATGTTTCAACTTGTCTTGCAATCCCTCGAAACGCCCAGGTGTGGCAGAGGACACACGGAAATTTTGCCGGGGCACGAAGTGTCTCGTCAGTCCGTCGCGCATCTAAGCCTTATGTGCAGGAGCCTCTTCACATCATCGTGAAACCACGGGGGGAGGAGGTTTGTGACCCGAAGCTGTCCTGAACAGATCTGCCGGATGGTTTACGCTTCACCCAAGCCTCTGCAGACAGGTTGTCACGCAGGAGCAGATTGAGATTGTCAGAAGGCATGGAAAGCAAGTCAGGAACGGCAAGTGGAGTCATGATGCAGATGCCATTCTGCAACCCTGCTTGCTGTGCCAGGGCCGTGGATGACATTGTAGAGACTGGTAAACTTCCAGAGGCACAAGGCACATCTGGCACCTTGCATTCTCAGATGCGTGATGTGATTCTGTTTACAATTTCGCTTTGAATTGGGTGCTGCCCGTGAACGTTGCAGCAACCAGCAGCAAGCGTCCCCACAGACTTTCAATGGGTCGGACTGGAAAACTTGGAGGCTTTCACTTCAACATCCGAGAAGCCAAGCACATAGCAGCAAACGCTGTGACGACAAGACAATCTTTCCGTTGTGACAGCTGGAGTTCACTACCGTCCGGCGCCGAAGCAGCTTAGAGCGTGCAGGGCTTGAGATGTCTGGATTGGCTCGGCCCAGAACATGCAACAAACGATGCTGTGCCGAGCGGAACTGTGCTAGAAATGTCCGGCTTCAGTGTTCCAAGGGCCGAAACTCGCTCTGAGCCAGGCGTGGACATCGAGAAATCCACGGGAAGCAAGGCGGCAAGCAAGGCCGCTTGGCCTGGAGAGCAGGGTGGTACATAGCATTGTGCACACGATGCATCCGTGTGGATGTCTGGAGGCCACTGTATCATCTCAAGAAGGGCGCGACGGCCCAAGACGTCCTTGTGAGTGTTGCTTTGTTTCACGTAGTCCCACACCGTAGTCGCAAGGGCCGAAAGTCCCTGAAGCTCTGGCACGAGGCCGAGAGCGCGGAGCTGATCGGGGCCAATAGAGCAGAGCCAGGACCTGAGAAGTTTCAGAGGCTTGGACTCGGAGGATAGCGGCTGCGACATCATTCTGAGTTTGAAGAGCCTGGCAGTAAGTCTGGACGATCTGTCTATGTCAGCCTGCCCGGTGCAAACGACAGCAAGTACGAAACCCGACTTGTGAGGGATTGTGAGGGCTTAATTAAGGTAAGAGTGCTATTGAGTTCCCGTCGAATTTGGCAAGGTTGTTCAGCAACTCCAAGTCCTCCAGGTATTCATTTCAGCCTCCTGGAGTCTCATGCGAGGCTCCGGCAGCCACAACATGGGTTCAGTTCCAGGTCGTAGACTGTCGTAGGCGACGACCGATGCTGATGGATCCACAAACTGATAGATTCAGCAGGGCATGGGAAAGAAGCCGGAGTATGGAGGAAGGACCAGGTCCAGGTGAAAGTGCAAGGAGCAAGGACAAGGAGCAAGGAGTGCGATGATACGGACTGATGGGTTAAATGAGCATTATCGAGCACGTTTTGCATTGCCACGAAACGTTTGAGCGACAAGGTTGGGTGGGTGGATTTGCCATGATTTGCCCGTGGAACGATGCAGCAACTAGTCGGCTGGGATTTGAAGACGACAGCTCCAAAGCAGGCGCTTGTTTTGCATCTTGCTGAAATTGCTGCGTGGCCAAATGACGCGTCTGGAGAGGAGGGTTGAGCTTCCCGAACCGCAGCTGAGAGCTGAAGGTGGACATTTTCGGACGGAAAAGCGATGCTCTGCTTGCTTTCGAGTTTTCGTCGAGTCACCTGCTGATGTGGTAGCAAGTGCATCAGCGATCAGATGCTGTCCTGCCGCTCCGTCAATGATGGCACAAAGCCACTTCGCCGAATTCCTTTTCTGAGTATTTCATCAAGTTTCTTAAAATCGCACACAGCAATGCAAGGCCCATGCATACCCCTTGCTTCTAACGTCAGCGCAGGGTCACTGGCTCGCTTGGGGCCGACGTCGAACCATTTTTTCGGTAGGATTCTCGCCATGTCTGTCGAAGCAGCCATGGAGCAGCAGCCTGGTTGCACGGATGGCACGCAAATGCACGCAAGCAAGTCTCCATTTTTCCAGACTGCGCTTCGATGAAGGAATCGTAGGTCGTAGGATGTGAGCAAGCACAGTCCTTCCATCGCTGCAGCTCCTGGTCTCAGTCATCCAAGGATAATGCGCTCGGAGGACTGGGCGTGTATGCAAACATTGAGAAGGCGCGGGTCTGTGTGCGCCACGGGCGTGTGCCAGGACATTATGAGGAAAGTCGCGCCAGGCCAATCCTGGGTGAGTTGATGCACGAATGACATACGGCGTAACGCCCTGCGAGGTCTGGCAGCTGCATTGGGGAAGCACGGAGTGCCACCCGATCCTTGCAGCACTTGCCCTGCCTTTACCTCTGCCTTGGGCCCACCCGCTCCCACCCCAGACGCTCCTCCAGCTGTCGTGCGCCCAAACTACGGCCACGCAGCAAACAAAATTCCTGATGTCGGACAACGACGGCGCGAGCCGAAGGCCAGGTTTGCTGCCGAGAGCAGGGTGTAAGGAAGCGGCAGTCCATGATCAATCCGTGGTGTCCGAGGCAGTGAGATTTGATCTGGTGCAGCCCATGCGAGTCATGCCTTTCGTTCTGATAGGTCGGTACGTCCATGTGTAAAAGAATAGTAGGGCCTCTCCTACTATGCCCTACCGAGTCTGCACGTGCATTCTGCGCTCCGTCGTATACCCCAGCGACTATGTCATATTCCGTGGCTGAAGCATTGGCATGACAGAAATGAACGAGATTCTGCTGACTTCTCTGATGACATCTTCGCTATGTTTAGTCAGTGGCTTGAAGGATGCCGGACCAGCTGCTCGTTTCTATGGCACTACCCCGCAGCCAGGCCGGACTTTGCGTCTCTTATCAGTGCTGCATGCCGTCAGTGCAACAGCAGGAAGCACTTACTCGCTGCCGCTGTGGCCCTACATCGATCTCATGCGTTCAATGGCGGCCGCCAAATTAGCGGCAACTGTTAGCATGCCTCAGGGTGCTCCAGCAAGCTGGAGCTCTTGCACAAGAGCCGCGAGGGCATTTCAACGGGCTCACAGGCCAGGGTCGCTGACTATTTTGCTGTGGCTGGCGAGACAAGAAGCCTAGCCACGAAGCGGGAGGCTTCGTACCAGCTAATCAGCCTTGGCCGCGAATGCACCTACAAGGCTCAGCCTCCCAGTTTCCCAGCCATCATTTGCGACATGTCTTTTATCAAGGCCCTGCCGTGCCGCACTTTCAGCAAGCCTGTCCGAGATTGCATCCAGGCACAAGAATTTGAATAGCTCAAGCCGTGACATGCTGCTTGACGACTCCTTGCAGAGGTTCTGCAGCACAAGATGTCGCCCTGCCGTGGCCACGGATGCCACGACCAGGCAGCAGGAAGCAGTCAGGATGTGATAATTGTCATAAGCTGTATTCGTACCCCTCTCTCTGTCTGTGCGTTTGTATTTCTTTCTTTCAGTCGGTTTGGTTTTCGTCATTGCCCGAACTGTCTCTCCCTCCTTCCCGCTCTGTCTCGCAGCACCTCCCAGAAGGAATGCCTACAATAAAAGGTGCGACCCCTTCGTGCCCAAAGGTTCTTACAACAAGTCTCTCATACCATCATGAGGCATGACCCCTCATACTTTCAATGCCGTGCTCTACGAAAAGCAGCAAGTTAAATCGCGGACTGTGGGGCAGCTGGAGTTCTAAGAGTACTCGGAAATACAGTAATAGTCTAGACTTTAGACCCTGCGAAGTGCATTGTTCCGTGCGCTGTGCGAAGTGATGGACAGTTGAGACCGGCTGAGCCATTTCAGAAATGTCGTGCAAGGAATCGGCATCATGCCCTAAACCTGCACATGTCCATTTCGCCCCGTGAAGGCCACCTGACACGTGGCCCAGAGCCGTGGCCACCAGGCCCGGGCGGGAAGGTCTACAAAATGAGTCGGGCAAGCTTCAAAGCATCTTCTAGACTCGACTCCAGACTCTGAGGATGGGGTGGTCTGCTGTAGCCCAGGACACAGACCAAGGACATAGCCAGAGCTAGTGTCTAGGTCTAGGTCAGTGTATGTCTGTATGAGAAGTCTTGATGAACGCACGATGGGGGGACATTGGTGCCATCTGACTTACGGCATGCCCACTGCGAAGGCTGTGCTCTACGGAGTTTGCACCCAGGCTTCGGCATCTCGTGCTGTTGCAAATGCGTTCTCTTGACTTTGTTCAGGCCTTCTCGTGGATGGCCATCACATGCTGCAGAAAGTTCAACCTCCCCAAGGCCAAGCAGTCTGCAAGCTGACTGAACTTTCTGAGCTGCAGAGCAGCACAACGTGTGGCCAGGAGTTCCTGTGCCACATCCACTAGGTCACAACCACGGCTGCGCTCAGGCTTTGTGTGAATAGTCCGGTGCCTTCAGGTCACACTGCAGCTTCGATGGGCTTAGAACTACCAGAATCTGGGCAGCAAGGTGGGGCGCCGACTGTGTATGCCCAACAGGGTTGTCATCTTTCTCAGAGATGCCCTGTAAGGTTTAGGAGTCCAAGTCGGCCCACTGCCGGACCCGGCAGGCCTGAGCTCCGGGGGTGTGCTGTGCTTGTGGATGATCCGGTTGCGAAGGTATGCCATCCATATCATGTTATGTCGGTTGTAGCCAACCACTGGAGACGGTGAGGCCTCAGCGTGTCAGAAAAGGTCTGCAAGGCCTGGGGCTTCCAGTGGCATTCGTAATCAGTCGCACTCGCGTCAGGTAGATTTAGCCCCCAGTGTTCAGGCCAAGAGCTCCCTGAGCACACCCCCACCACCGAGGTGACCTTGGCTGCTTTTGCTTGACGCTGGCTCGGCCCTGTAGGAAGACCGGTGTGAACTGCAGGCCCTCGGCTGCTTGTCCGGTCAACGCCCAGGACCTGGAGGCGGCCATGAGCATGCAGCAATGGCAGCAATTGCAGCATGAGAGCGGCGCTGATGTGGAAGGCCTTCCTTGCCAGCAAGGCCGCCTCCGCAGGCAGCGCGGGTTCGCCGCGACGGTGCATCCGTGAGAGCGAGACTCATCCGCAGGTGAAGATGCCCAGGCCGAAGTCTGGAAGGGTTTGACAGCCTACCTTGCGGTCGCAAGTGTGTGGACCTGTCACCTGTGACGTGCTCTGCCGCGTTCTGCTCAGCGGAAGGCCTCAGAAGAGACGAAAACACCGTCAAGCGAGAACGACAACAGCAGCCAGCCTCAGCTGAGTGAGCATGATCCAGAACGGGCAATAGACAGCTGTACGACAACTAGCCTCCTGGCTTCAAGGTGGTCGTTTGCTGCTGATGCTTTTGAAGGCGGCCGTTCGACTTTCTTGCAGACGTGGCTTGTGTCCTTGTGCCTGGCACAACGGCCCGACGTGGCGGCAGGGAAGCAGAGGTGAAGGAACAGGACCTCCGGTGAAGTTTGGAGAGCCAAGGGCATAGCGGTGGGAACGCGATGCCAGGTAAGCTACTGGCTGTTTCGGCATGGGTGGAGAGTTGAGGGTCAGTTGGATCTGTTCATCCTTCCTTATTGCAGTCCGTACTTTTGCGGGAGGCACAGTCTTCCGATTAGCAATGCGAGGGATGGTCCACAGGCCCCTCCAAAGTCCAGAGACGCAGCATTCTTTTCTACGCCGCTGCCATGCAGGAGACGAGGTGGCTACTTGTAGCAGGGTGTGGCCCTAGCAGGTTGCGTAGGTTGCAGCAGTTAAGAAAAGACTGTTAAGAACGGAGACTGCGGCATGCCGCTGGCCGCAATTAGAGGTTTCTGCAAGCTCTACATGCAAACACCCACCTTAAGCTCGAGGAGCCTTACCTGAAGTGAACGACGAGCGCTGGCACAAGTCCCGCTGGGAGTTGGAGCCTTAGATGAGAGCCCAAACCGCCAAGTGCAGCGAAGTGAACGCATCGCCCTTGCCCACCAAAGACCATACTGAGCCACACTGCCATACCAGGCCCTTGCTGCAACCTTTTGCCGATTCCAGCGACCCAAAGGCAGGGTGCCTGCGACTCGTCGCGGTGTAAGACCTCAAGTCCTACTAGATGTACTGCGGATGCACACTTGGGGTTCCGCCCATGCGTGTGAACCGGCCCCACTTTTTTTCGCATCGCAGCGCTTCATCTCTGCGGAGCACTTTGCACCTGGGCGGGGACTTTGTGCAGCGTGCCAAGACCGTGAGAACCTTGCAATTCCGCAGAGTCGGCGCTCCGTGGAGTTGTGTCCAGGTGTCTGGATCTGGTGCCTTGCCATGTGTGCTACAGGCCGCTCTGCTGAACGGCTGACGCGGCTGACGTTTCAGTGAGTTCAGCTCGAGCCCAGGATCTGCCACGTTCTGATCTGCTGGTCGGGGGCCAGATCGTAGAACATGCTTGCAAGGTCATGACATGTGCCGAGGGCCGGCCGTGTGAGAGTGCCTGCATTGCCCCCCTTTGGCTTTATGATACACCTGTGGCAGGTGATGTACAAACCATCCGGCTGGGCCACATGTTCAACGCCGCAGTGGGAAGGGGTGCGCTTGTAAAACGACGTTCTGAACGGCCCGCAGCAGAATGTCGGGTGCAATTGCGACAGGTACACGGCAATTTGATCCGTTATGTCTGGAAAAAGCAGGGCGCTTATTTCAGACAAACCGGATCGAATTTGCAATAGGAACTAGTGAAGCTGTTTGGAGAGTGTCGGTATGGGCTGGTATGAGCCTGCGACATCTGCAGGTACGCTCATGGCTGCAGGCTCAGCGTCCTTCGTTTTGAGTTTCTACGTGGCGGCATGGCCTCGTGGGTGAAGGATGTGTGGCATCGAGTGTCCCCAAGGCCCAGTGGCCGCACCGTGTCATCGGCTGGATAGAGGGACGAGTGGAATAGTGATTGTGGCCAAGTTCGGATCCCAAGTTTCTTCGAAGTTTCTTGGATGTTTTTGTCTCGTCAGCATCGAACACACGCTATGAAAATTGTGAGGTCTCGCACCGCCAGCAGCTCAACCTTGATCTGCAATTTTGCCAAAGTTGTTCGCAGAGTTTTGAGCTGCCTGCGCGAATGACTTTTGAGATGGACCGTTCAAGTAGTCTGATTGCGAGAGAGGCAGCGTGCACAAGCAGTTTCAAAACTGTCCGGCTTCGGATCGGTTGATCATGGTCCTGTCTTCCATGAACACTCGGGCATGCAAGACCAGGTAAGAGGTAGGTAGTATCATGTAGCATCATTACCATCATCTTGATTTTTCGTGTCACGATGGCCAAGATTCTGCCTGTTGCCAATTTTATTTCTCAATGAGTTTTAATGGTTGGTTTAGCTGCATGTGAATCAGTCTTGGAGAGGCTTTGCGGCACGTCTGCTTGCAGATCTCGAGCCGCTCACTGGTGGCGGCCCCGTTTCAGCCAAGACTTCCAAGTCGTCGTGTCATTCGTGTCGAGAGCAAATGCGGCTGCAGCATCGGCAAGAAGTGGCTTTGAGGTCAAGCAGTACATCGGGCTCTGCAGAGGCAGAGACGCTGATTCAAAGGTGATGGGTGTGGCTTGTGGCCGATCAGCGTTTCAGGCATCGTGGACCCTCCTCAGGCCCACCTGCGTGGCATAGTGTCGAAGACGTAGCCGATGTTCATGATGCCATGCTGCTTTCAGCATGTGCGAGTTCAACCTTCTCTCTGAGCCGCAATTTGCATCGTCAGGGGGCCTTGTCCATTCCGCTGGCGATCAGCAGTGCAGACAAGCCGCCAGACAGAAGTCGATGTGATATGAACAGTAAACTTTTTCTGAGACATTCAACAACCGCGCTTCAGCAAAGAGCTTCGCCATGCATTGAGGCCACTGGGAGCTTGTGCAACTGCTGGGCGCATGGCAGTCACCAGGCACGGCGTGGCACGGCTGATGGACAGGCTGATTCCTCACTTCACGGTGCGATGGCATCGTTTTCTGCCCTCCTTGCCCTCTCTCGTGCTCTCCCCACCACCTCCACGCCTGGACCCAAGAACTTCGATTTCGCTTTTTTTTTTTTTTCTCTCTCTCTCTCTCTCTCTCTTGTCTCAGTCTCAGTGTGTACACCTATAGTCTATACTTATACTATTCTA
>CAJNDV010014958.1:10512-42233 GCA_905221635.1 Symbiodinium sp. CCMP2456 | reverse complement strand
TTGAACTTTTCCAATATACCAATTTTGAGATATGACATATCATTGTGAAAACAGAAAGACGGCGAATTCGCGAAGCGACATAGTTGTCTATCCTGTTTTCATAGCAGCCGTCCAGCTGCGCAACGATTTTTTTTGACTTTTGGAAGCGTTCTCTATTTCGAGAAATAGAACGCCGTGGCCACTTGCATTTTGCCTTGGACGTGGGTTGCTATGTTCAGTCTTTTTTGCAAACCACGATATCTCAAGAGAAAATCTATCTAATTTGTTCAAATCTTAATAACACATGATATTATGACAACATGTACTCCTGACTTCGTAAGCATGTTGTTGTGAATCTGCATGGACTTGACCTACTTGCAAAATATTGTTGCTTAGTGCTTCCTACAACTATCTTGCTTGCAACGTATCCTTTCTATTCGTGCCTTTTGCCCTTGATTATCTTATTTGCAACATATCGTTTCGTCTCTCTATTTTCATAATGATTCAGATATATCTTGTAAAATTAAATAAATATATGAGAAACTCTTATTAATATATATATATAAATCTATTCCTGAATAATATTAAGAAATTGAATTTCAGAAGCGCACTCTGTTTTGTCATGGTCAGGGATTTATCATAATGAATTCGTTATAACGATTATATATTGAATTATATATTTGATACCGATTTTGCTTCATTATATATAACTCTCGTGGGCGGAATCGCAATACGCGCAAGCTGCTAAAGGCGGGGAGGGCGGCTGAAAATTCAAATAAGGCTCAGCAATAATATATATCAATGCTCATAATTCATAGACTATTTCATATTGCATCACTCAATACGAGCCATATTATTTAGATATAAGAAGCATTTAATAACGATATTTTCTAAATTAGAAAATACCGGAATGCACGAAGAAATGGTAATTTATAATTAAGATAGGGACAGGTAGCGCCACGAAACGAATATTATAAATAGGAAATCCTTGGAGGCAGAGAGCACCAAGAAATAATATATTGCAATCATGATGGGCTGAAAATATCAAGAATCATCACGCTAAGATAACAAGGAGGCAGAGGAAATGACAGTTGAGAGGAAAAGATAGAGTGCATTAAGAAAACGAGAAAGGACCAAAGAATAATAAGAAATGACGCCTTGCAAGCAAGATAGGGGAGAGAGCAAGGCTACGACAACCAAGAAATGATTCACTGGCAAGAGGATAGGGCAGATTAGGCCAAGAAATAATATCAAATTCCATTTCATAATATTTCTTAAATCTACATTTTTATTTGGCTCTATGGCGGAATATATTTCCAAATCTTCTTTTTATTTAATAGAACCGATTCACGATATTTCTTAAATAAATATTAATATTTAACTTCCCGGTCGACTACGATTCTTAAAACCATTTCTAAATAATTTCTCCCAAAATCTATATCTAGAGAACTCTATAGCGACTCTAATAAACTTCTTTATAGACTTCAAATCTTATAAATACTTCATATAATCCGGCAAATTAGAATTTTATTTATAATCTAGTCGCGTAATTATTAAATGCTACTTTTAGAATAAAAATATATATTTAATATATTTTATCTCCTTCGTACATCTTAGTTTAAGATTCAAGCTATATATATATATATATTTGAATTGAGAATTCATCATATTCATTTGTTATTTTTAATCTCCTATTATATATTTATATTTTGAAAGCATCATTTCTCGAATCCTTCCTTTATTCGAATCCTTTTGAATCTTAGATATCATTCTTCCGAATCAATTATTTCATTAATTCTTGGGATCTTATATATATCTTTATAATTTGAGGCCTATCATTTCCACTTAAATAGATAATTTATATATTGCCAAGGCTAAGGTTTCGAAGGCATAAGATAATCCCTTATAGGATTGTCGGAGTGCCGCCTATTCCCTCCGCAATTTGAATCGTGATATTCTGAATGATTGGAATTATCAGCTAATATCTCGTATCATAGCTTCTGTATCTTTTGGGAAATGCATATATCATTATGATAAATCTGAAGAAATCTGATATGTTCTCATGGGCTTCTCCTGGCGCATCGACTTCACCAGCGACGGGAGGGTCTCCACGTCGCCCCAGTACTCCATAGCCCCACTGAGGCTGAGCTCCTTGAGGCCGCCGCCGAATCGCCTCACCCGAAGAAACGAGTCCTTGACGTCCATGTACTTCATGGTGCCTGGGTCGCCCGACAGCATATAGTTGGACTGGAGGTGCTCCTTCATGTAGATCCAGTGCTGCGGGGTCTGCACGTGGAACTCGTCCAAAACCTTCTTGCAGAAGGGGCGCGGTTTGTACAGGTAGTTGGCCAGCAGCACCCCGTTGGCAACACCTGCTCGGCCGTGATCTCCGGGAACTTCATGTACGGGGTCTCTTGGTGCTCTTCGAAGAGCCTCTTGAAGAGGTTCTCTTTCTGGTTCTCCCCCAGCTGCTGCAGCAGGACCTCCGAGAGGTTGGAGCTCCCCTTCCGGTACTTCTTCACCATGCCCAGGATCTCTTCCGGACCAAGTCTTACACTGGTAGCGGAGCCGCTAGGGCTCCTTGTCGCTTTCCATAGTTGCAACAGCCGAGTGGCTTTTCCATCTCTACGTCAAATCGTGGAGGCACAACTTCTACCGCACTCAGCATCCATGGCAGGAAAAGCTCAATAGCTTCAAGTCTAGTTGTAACATGGATCCTTCTGCTGATGACGGCGCTGATGCGCCACCGGATCCATGGGCAGATGCCACCCGGGCTACTCATGGTCCTGTTCAAGGGAGCGATTCTGCTGATGTTCAAGAAGCTGACGGCGGTAGAAGTCGCCGTGCTTGGCGAATAGCTCCACATTCTGGTGAGAATACCACTGGGGAGCCTTCTTCCAGGTCCCGGTCCAGTATGCTCAGTGGGCGGACCAGGAGGAGAGGGCGAACGGCGTCAACATGAGTCCGGACCTGAAGCGGTTCGTTCTGTGGTATCGGAGGACCGGTCCAACACCAAGGAGAGGATGGCAGTGGACGCCGATCCGAGTGTCCTCGAGGAGATGCGTGCCTTGGAACAATGATTGGCGGTGATCAAGGACCAGGCGGGGACGCATTGAACAGTATCTAGAAGGACTACCAGTACTACCAGGAGAACCTCCCCGAGAACCCCTCCACATATGTGTTCCCTAATGCCGCCTCCGATTACAAGATATTTTTGAGTGACGACCCCGAGAACTACGAATCCCCCGACGAATTTTCCGATTGCCAGGATATCGATTACAATTTCTCTGACTCGAAGAAGAGGACTACCTCTACGATGATATTGGAGCCGAGATCCTCATGACCGCCGTCATGGAGATTACCATCACGGAGGCCATCGCAGCGAAGGACTACACACCACGCAGGCTGGATGCAATCCTACGGGATGTGTTTGGTGAGAATGGAGAAAATTTCCCGTGCCGTGGAGCCAGGAAAAGGATGTGGACTTTTGGGAACGAGGACGCCGGCGAGAACCACATTGTCCTCGGCTACTACACCTACGGGAATATGAGAGGGATCTGTAGCAATACCCCAAAGTACGCTTCCCTATGCATCTACCTCAGGAACTACTTCCTCACCAAGGACCCAAATACCAAGTGGAGCTCCGTTTCCATCGCTATGACCTGCACCCCGCGGGTACACTCCGACCACAACAATCTGAAGGGCACCATGAACTACATCACCACTGTCGGCGACTACCGTGGAGGAGGAGGAATTTGGTATGAGGACAAAGCTGGTGCCCTTGATGAGCGTTTTCAGAATGCCAAAGAACAAGTCGTACGTGGCAGCACCAAGGACACCTACGGAAGGATTGTCGCTTTTCATATCGATCGACCACACTGCCCGGAGCCCTGGACAACAGGAAATCGCTGGTCGGTTACCGGATTCACTACAAGAGAACTGGCCGGAAGCACCCAAGGGGAACGGCAACAACTCCGATAATGAGGTTTTCTTCTTCATGACTTCCGCAAACTTGGCGCGGACCGCAAAACCCTCAAATCCTCAGCCATCTCTAAGGACGATAATGGTAAAGGCGGACAGTTGACGTCCTCTTTCTCTAGGCCCCGATGGAGCACCAGAAAGCGTCTTTGGAGAGCAGCCTCCCGCGCGAGCGCTTTCTTGACTTGGTCGTTGTCTGCTTTGTCTTCTTTCGCTATGACAATTTAGGCACAGACCGCCGGATCTGGAGACAATCTCAACGTCGCCTTGCTGGAGGTCGGAGGGATCAATCAAACGATCGACGCCGCCACCGTGTTCGGAAATACAGTTGGAGAACCTCTACTATGGCCCGATATACCGATTAACGATGCGGACCACTACGTCCTTGAGAACATCCTTGAGCTTTGCCCTCGAATGCTATGGCTTCATCCCCCTACAGGCGAAAGAAACGGTGACGAGGTCAAGTTCGATGAGGTACTGGACGTATGTGGGAGATGGCAAGTGGAAGAAGGAAGAGCCCTCGGGGTCACCTCCGGCGGTATGGATTATGATCTAATATAACGTATTCGGGTATAGATGGAATATTTCGGCGACGTACAAGTCACCATATTGGACGAGACCGAGGCCTACCGCGTCTCCAAGAAGAACCTCCTCAGAGCCCTTGGTGCGGAAGGAGGTGTTGGATCCCTTGAAGAAGGACGAGGAGATGTGCGGGAAGGTGCTCCTGGGATTACTTTCGATAAGGAGGTGGCTGCGGATACAGCGCCAGCACTTCGTCGACTACACCAAAACCTCGGACATCCTGCCCGGGAAGATATAGTCCGCTATCTTCGTTTGGCGGGAGCAGACAATGAGGTGATCAAACCTACCAAAGGGATGTCTCGCGCTACCTATGCCCGGACCAAGCGACCCAAGAGCGCAAGGCCTTCTTCAGAACCAAAGCTACTTGAATTCGGGGACGTTGTCGGGGCCGACATGATATACGCTTATGACGCCTCTGGAAAGAAGATCAAGTCATTCTCTATCGTCGACCATGCCTCCTCCTACCAGATCGTCATAAGAGTCCCCAACCAATCCGGGAAAATTCTAG
The DNA here is from genome assembly GCA_905221635.1 of Symbiodinium sp. CCMP2456. Taxonomy (NCBI): domain Eukaryota; class Dinophyceae; order Suessiales; family Symbiodiniaceae; genus Symbiodinium; species Symbiodinium sp. CCMP2456. Next base: position 37,186 of record CAJNDV010014958.1, on the reverse strand, counting down.
AACAGGTCTTCCTCAAGCAATTGGTTCAGATCTTTGGCGCGCCCAAGGCTATCTCGCTCGATCTGGAACGAGGTATCCAGGATGCTTTCGGCAGGATCACTGATTGGTTCTTTCTCGAGCTCCACACTTCCGCTGGACAGGCTCATTGGCAATCTGGTTTTACAAAACCTGGCAAATGGTGGAAAGAAATCTTTGACCGAATGGTATAAGACCAGTCAGTGGGACGAGATGAGATCGAGGAGGCTATCGCAGCCACGAGTTCAGCAAAGAACAACCTTCGGAGGAGATGTGGCTGGGCTCCGACACAGATCATCTTTGGCAAGAATCCGCGGGATGACGAGATCCTAAAGGGAGAGGCCGAAGATGGTGGAAGTGGTTCTCTCCTCAGGACCCCCGATGAGGCCCAGCACCGATATGAGATCATCAGGAATGCGGCCAAGATAGCCTTCTACAAGACAAGGACCGAGGAGAAGATCCGACGAGGCCTCGCCCAACGCGCTCGGGTTAAGCCACGAGACTTGGAGAACAGGGCCACGGTCTTTTTCTGGAGAAAATTTGCCTCCAAGAAGTACGGCATCAGGAAGGGTCCTGGAGTAATAACACGTCAATACGACAACTACTGGGTGTCGCATGGTGGTCGCTGCTACTTATATGCTCCAGAATACCTAAGAAGTGCACTCCCAGAGGAGCTTGGAGGACTATCTATTCGCCCTACGGGCCTCCAAGGACGAGCTGTTGCGCTTGGTGGACAAGAGCTACGACGACGCCGAGGTCTTCGCCGATGACGAGGAGGACGAGCTCGCGGACATTGAGCCCTCCATCCCAGGGTACGATGAGGAGATGATGGAAATCGACGACCTGGAACTTCCCATCGGAGACGAGGGCGAAGAGAGAGCGGCCCCTACCCGAAGGGGGTCCGAAGCTGATCTTCCGAGGGAGAGTATATGGAGGCGCCACTCGACGAAGAAGCCGCAGGCGGACCCTACGTTGGAAGGAGGAGATCGACACGAGGCCTATATGATGAAACGTGCTACCACCCGAAGGAGCAAAGAGAAACAATTAGAAAAAGAAGTACCATGGTCGATGATACCGGAGTCTAAACGACCTCTACTTGTCGAAGCAGAATACAAGTAATGGCAAGAGCATCTTCATCTCCAAGCTCTACGACCCCTAAACCGCGGCCACCAGCCGCTCCACTTCCTTCTTGTCCGCCCCCATGTCGAGCTGGTCAAGCTCGGCTGCCGGTGTTCTCCTGCAGGCTTGCTTTCAAAGTCACGCTGTGCCTTCGTGTTGTAGACACCGCCTTCTCTGCTGAGCCGTTGGACGTGTGCGACTCGCAAGGGGTGAGTCACAGTTCTGTCTCAAGGTTGAGCCGCAAACGTGTGTTTGCTTGGAGGATGACCGGCTCGGTCTCATTGATGGTCATGCTCATCTTGACCAGGGCCTCGGCTGACTTCTTCAAGGTGCTGCTGCCTTTGGCCCGTGGCAGTGCCATCACCCAGCCAGTGGTGCTTTCAGCCGCCACCAAGTTTAAGCCAAGCTGGTCGTGGCCGTCGGCATCCTGGGCCACGCCCTCCTTTTCGCCTTCTGCTTCCTCCTCCTCTGGAACATCACGAACTCCAGGTCGTCTGAACCACTGGTGGCTTACCTGCATCCTTCTCCTCTTTCTTGTCCTCAGGTGCTCGCTCGCGCGGCGACTGCCGCCATCTTCCCATGAGGCATGCTTGGCACCACGGCGCAAAGGGCTGTCGACTGATTGCATGAAGCTCTTGTTGCTTTGCCGAGGGGAGTGCCGGCATGCGCATTGGAAGGGCTGCTCGGTTGCGCTCATGCAAGACGTTCCACGTCATCCTTGTGCTCCCGAAATCTTCGGAGAATCCTTTGCTTTGCCGCCGCTCGTAGGCAACCCGAAGTTTGTGCACAGCTCCTTCAGCTTTCGCAGAGGAGTTTCCACCGACAGCTTAACATCATCAAGCTGCGCCTCCTCGCTGACCTCCTAGGCATCCTTCTTTTCTGCCTCTGCCCCCTCCGAACGAACACGGCAACAGACTCCCTGTCTTGTTGGTCCCAAACTTCGGCGCTGAGAGGAACTGCATCTACATTGTACGCCACAAGGACTGGGAGCCCAGCCCTTTGTTTGGGCCACATCCTCCAGCGCTGGAGGAGGCGCTCCGGAGTCGTAGGTGGCGATTGCCGAGATCATCGCAGACATGACGAAAGTGTTTCTTCACTTGGCAACCATCCGTAAAGATGATGTGCTCACCCGACTCCCGCCCTAGGCACCACCTGGCTCTCAGCAATCTCCGCAAAGAGAGGATCACCGAGCCAATGTTGGCAAGAGCAAACGCCTCCCGAATTGTCACAGGCTGGCCCGCATTGTTGTTCACCACCAACTGTAAAGTCCTTGCGCCATGGCCCTGGATCTTCTTGCCCTGGGCATCGCGCATGTTAACATGCCGCCGCTTTGCTGCTTGGCCGCACACATCTGCACCTGAGTCACCGACAATCTCCGTAGCAACAGGCTCCGGAGGCGTGGTTGCTGCTGCCACTTTCGAAGTCCGTGATGTCCATGGCATACACTTCGGCTCTGCTCTGGCTCTCCTGGATCACCCTTGGGTAGTCTTCCTGGATCACGCTTGGGTAGTCCTCGTGGATCACGCTCGGGTAGTCTTCGTGGATCACGCTGAGGTAGTCTTAGTCGGCCTGGATCTTGGGGCATCCAAACAAAACTCTTCAAAGTCGCCCACCTCGGATATGTCGAAAATGAGTGTTTGTGAGCAGCCAGGTGGCGTGTTCATGGGCGCCACGCTCACCTGCCTCACCGATTGTGTCACCGAGGGCGTCTGGTATGCTGACGCGGAGGTAGAAGGTGCTAAGGCTGCTAAGGTTGACGCCGAAGACGGAGAAGTGGCTTCGGTGCCGTCCTCAACTGCTGCACCTTCCCGCCTTTGCCCTTGCCTTTCCTGGCCATGGGGCACTCATTTTTTCACTGGCCGGCATTAAAGGGCAAGTGCCAGCAAAGCGCTGGGGCACAGGCCTGAGGTATGTGATGGTAGCTTCATCCAGGCCGCGCTTGCCGCGTGCCGAGAGCACACATCGGCTTTGATCCCCTTTTCCTTTGCCTTTGTCTTTTCCCTTCCATTGACCCTGCTGCCAGGAGTCTTGTCACCATTGCCGGTTGCCACCATCTCCTTTTCCCTTGCCCTTGCCACTGTCCTTTCTTCCCTTGTTTGCCTTTGTCGCCCTTGCCTCTTCCCTTCTTGCCGTACTTGCCACCCTTCGAGTCCTTGCCTTTGCCTTTGATCTGGTCCACCTCCGTTGGTTGGGCTCCTTGGTTGCTCGAAGATCCGGGTGGCTGCTTCAAGGAGGCCGTCCATGGAGCAGTCATGCTCTCGTACTGCAGGATCCATTCCCTCAAGTTGTGGTACTCGGTCTTGTCCGTGGGCTTAAGTTGTACTTGGGACTCGAGGGGTCCAGAGAGGCTTCCAACAACAGTCGCCGCAATGAGGTCCGGTGGGAACTTGTGTAGCTGTGGATCGCCTCCTCATAGGCAATCAGTTGCCCGTGCCCTTCCTGAAGCTCCAGCTGGGCCAGCTGCCTGACAAAGGCCAGGCTTGTCTTGCTTGCTTGGCTTTCGGCAGCTCTGGCCGCCCGCTTGGTGGCCCCCAGGACCTTTGAAAATACGTTGCCAAGCGCTTGCTCCACGCGCTGCCGAACCAGAGCGTCGATCTGCTCTGCCGTGATTCCTGTCAGCACCGGCTGGCTGGGGCCTGCCGGATGCTGCTGCGGCACGCTCGCCGCTGACTGCTCCATCTCTGCGTTCCCGCCGTAGAGCCCAGCAAATAAAGATCTGTTTCCCGGTCGCTTGGATCAAGAGGTGTCGTCTTTCCTCAAACCTTTGAATCACACGCGCTGAAAAACACACTCCTCTCACAAGCACTGCTGCAGTTTCCCAGGTCACAAGCACGGATGCAACTTTCCAGGTCGCAAGCACTGAAAAACGCGGCAGTCCGCTGGTGCCCCGTTCCCAGCAGACTTACCCAACAGAAAAAGGATTGTTCAATGGCCCAATCAAGGGCAGCAGTGGAATCACTCTGGCAAAGTATATTGCAGCAAAGGTGTGCGAGGGCTCTGATCGGGTGTAGGAGACCCTAGAGGGGCTCCGCTACACCGCTGAACAACAGGGCTTCGGTCGATGTCCGCTTTCACAAGCAATGCTTACTTACATATGCAGGAATGTCACCTCATGTAACAAAACAAGTGAAGCATGCTTTTCGAGAACTTCCGAGGAACAACATAAACAGCCAATCTGCAAACAAACAAGAGTCTTGTGGCTGGCAAACACACTATCGGAGTCGGTGGCTGTTGAATATGTTCAAGCGGTGGAGGTAGGGAGAGCGAGAGAGATCGCAGATGAGCACAGCCTATGCATTTATGGCTGTAGTCATAGTTTAGAGTACGCTGGAACAGAGAAATCGAGGTACGGTATGATCACGGTTTTAAGCTTCCCGGTCAGGGGATGGCAATGTTCCTCCCGGACCCGACTGTGCTCAGGTCAGAAGAGCGCTCTCAGCTAGGAAAGTGTGAGAAAGCCATGCGCTTGGTCAAATGCCAAGTCCCCCTTGAAACCACCCAGGTCCAGGAACTGCTGAATTGTCTGCGCTTTTTTGTAGACCTCCGAAGCTTTCAAAAACGCCACTGCAAGTCCACAGCACTCACAGGGCACCCGGGCCTCGTATCGCACGTGTGCCTGAGTACCCTTCTTTTTCGGGTTCGTCTGGACAAATCGTAGCTTGCGCTTCAACTCGCCTCACATGCGGAGTGCATGCGGAGTGCGCTGTCACATGCTAAAAATTGCCTACGCCTAGCGGTCTTCCTGTCTCCTCTTGGTGCTGCTCCAAGTGTCGTGACCTGGAAGGGCTTGCGGCGCTTGCTCCGCTCGCTGCGCTCGCCGCGCTGCCACCGTTCACGTCACGATAGCCCTTGGTGCCGTTCCCGTCAAGGACCACGGGCTTGAAGCGTCCTGGGCTCTCAAACTCACACGTATCGCACTTTCATCTCTCTGGTCGCAGACCAAGCTGCGGCAAGAAGAATCTGTGATGAGCTTGTGAAAGGCCAACATATCTCCATCTTCCCGAAAGGCTAGACCAGTGTGATCCCCTTTGCAGGACATCTCGGTAATCCGCAATGATCTGTCCTTCGCGCTCTTTTGAAGGATGACTTGCTTGCGGCCTTTTTGGCGAGAGTGTTTCAGCAGGTAGACAACCTCCAGGTGGAAGGGACCCTTCTTCTTGCTCTTCAAGCACTCGAAGAGCCTTGAGACCTCTGCCCGACAGCAGAGCTCGGGGCCCCCAGAAGGCGGCACAGGACAGCCGCGACAGCCGCGGCCTGCGCGGCCTGCGCGGCCTTCGCGGCCTTCGCCTTCTGGCTGCCAGCGCTCGTCCCGGAGCTTCTCCAAATGCTTCGCCTCTGCATCCAGCACAGCGACGAAGAGCGTCCGCGTGCCGGAGCGCAGAACTCGCCGCAGGCGCTCGACCGATCGCCGGTAGGAGCTGCGGTCGCGCCTTCCATTGCGGGCACCGGACCAGAGCTGATGGTGTGGGAAGACCACGTTCTTCGCCTGCACCGGCTGCACGCTGCAAAAATGAAAAGCTGCTGTAAGGACTTTAAGTGACTTTGATCCCTTTGTTGCAAGGATTTGTGGCCCGCTTGTCTCTCCCTTCTCTCTTCCGGCCTTGGTGGACTGCATTCGGCGATAGACGGTGTGGACTGTGCCGCACTTCTCTTCGGATTCTCCCCCCGTGCCACGTTGACACCTGGCTGTAAGGCTGCACACATGCGCTCTGCAGCTCTGTGTGCTTGCTTTTTGCCGTGCTTGCTTATCACAACATGAGTTGGGAGATGCTGGCACTTCGATTCTCCAAGGGCACTTGGTTGTGTCCAAGAAAGTCTTGAAGTCGTCCAGCAGCGCGTGGCGCACCAAGTAGGGCGTGGAGTACATCCAGTCGAACGGGAACTTGCAGATTCGAATGCCCTTGTTCTGCAAATGTTTGGCGATGAGACAGCTGCCACCCAAAGGCACCACCTCAATGCGGAGCTAGTGTGCGATTCAAAGTGATTTAGTGTGTTGACGCTGCGTTGCCCACTAGCCAAGCAGCATGGCCAAACGTTTGCTTTCTAGCTTTCGATGACTTGCCGATCTTTCCCATGGCCGGTCCACAACTGGCTTCAAGATGCTTGGACTGCATGTTTTGATGTCACGGTCTCGGCCGGTCTCGGCATGAAGATGTCTTAGGAGTTCAGTTCCTGGCTCGGCTTCCAGCCTGACTTGAGAAGGCACCGGGGAGGGGAAGGTTGTGCAGTCACACGCGAAACAACTCCTCGATGCTCAGTCGCTCGTGTTTTCTGGCCAGAACCGGCTTTACACCTGACGCGTTTCCTTCGGCCCGCCCTCAGCGTGTAAAGCCACCGCCACCTGAATGCAGCCACATGCGACCTTTGGCGGACAGAAAACCTGTGCCACCGGCCGTGGAATGCCAGGTTGGTGGTCCCAGGTCGCTGGGGCAAAGCCTCAGCCAAAGGGCGCTGATACACCATTTGCAGGGCAGTGTGCAAGCTTTTTCGGGTGCTCGACCGGCAGCTCCTTCTCTTCACGATCTTTGAAGAAGATCTAGCCGAAAAGAGAGGCGTCTGAAGTGTCCCGGTACAGTGCCGGGCCGTGCAGCCTGCATCGTGAAGACCTTTCGCTGCGGATCCCAGCTGGTGAAGAACTTGTTCTCGGCCTTGTCAATCTCCATGTTCGGAACCTGCGAGCACGTGTGGCGTAACCTCGTGTAAGGCCGCGACGCCGCGAATCCGCCTTGAAGGCGATGGTTTCGTAAGGCTCGCAGGCCGTGAGCAGGTACTGGAATTTGGACTCAGTGGTGCAATTCGCTGCTCAGACACATGAATCTCAAAGGCTGACGAGCACCGACCTCAGGAGGCTCCACCTGAACGACGGCTGGGATACGAGTTGTCGATTTCTGTCTTGCACCACAGAGACTCTCCGCCTTCTGCTCGTAGGCAGACATGAACCGGTGCCGAGGCTTCACTCTCTCCAAAGCCTCCGAAAGACTGAGATGTCCTACTCTTCAGCATTCCTTGCTTTGTCTTGGACCTCTGGATACTCAACCTCGAAGAGCAAAGCCTTTTGCTGTGTTTCTGGGTCACGCTCCTGCACGTTGGCAATAGTCGTCGGGGGCGGCTCAGACACATGCAGACGGCCTTCGTCACTCGGTATCCGGGCCGACCAATCTTCACCGTCTTCCGAGGTCCTGTAGGGAGCAGCAATACCTACTGTCGACCTTCTGATCAGACACTTCCAGTCCTGAAGATGTTTGCGGCTGGGGTTGGATCGTTGCATCCTAGATTGGAGTTTGATATTGAGGACGTATGGTGACCATCGAACTGACTGCATGCTGCTTGAGCTGCCTGTTTCTCGCGCGCGGCTCGTCTGGCCAAGTTGATCTGGTGCTTCTTGCCCTGTGTGTGCGCCAGGTAACTTCCTGGCAGCATGCAACATACGTCTCCACAGTTACCATACAAACCTTGCGCGACGCCTTCGTTCGTGTGAAGCGTCAGGCACAGCTTGCACTCATAGCTGCCAAGGTGGTTGCGCATGAAATAGGGATCCTGTCGACTGCGATGCAAGTGGAATCACGGCCCGGGAGACTGTGGACACGAAAGGACATCCGAACAGCGAGAGTCGACAAGCGCACCGCAGAGAGACCTCTTCAAATGCTCTCTGTACAAGTTCTTGGGCAAATCTGCAGAGGGTTCTCAGAGGTTAGGACGGCAGTGGCTCCTTGGACAAGTCAATCGTTTCCAGAGCAAGTTTGCGAAGCCGTTCACGCCTGTCGACAGACTCCACTGCCATTGCACATGACGACAGCGACAGCGAGGAGACGCCACGGCGAGGCGCCTGTCCGCTGCGATCTCCTGATCTGTTGCGGGACCTCCACATGCCAGGCGACACAGAGCAGAGCGCAGGCCACAAAAGACGATTCCACGGGCGCCTGCCGTCCCGAACTTGTGACCGACACGATTCTGGAAATCCATCTTTTCACGCCTCAGCTCTTCATCTTTCTCACTTGCAAGGGCCTCCGTGGTCTCTTCAAGGCGAAGACTCTTCTTCTCACTTCAGGACCCGTGGGGCCGTAACAAGCGCTTCTATGGCGCCTCTTTCTTGAGCCCAGGAGAGCAAAGTGTCAAAGAAGCGCGGCAAGACAGGCAGTCCTCTGCGGGAGCCACTTTTTTCCACTCCCGCACCATCGTCTCGAGACTCACTTCCGTGAAAGGGAACCTGCAAGCGACGGAGCTGGAGCTGTGGATGCAGGGTGGGTGCGCATCTCTGCCTAGCTTTGGCCCCGTCCAACTTTGGGATGCCTTCCGTGCCAGGAGCAGAAGCTGATCAGATGCTTTCAGCCAAGCCATTCCGTGGCAAGACGCCCCCAAAATATCTTCGAAACAGAAGCTCACCGCCTACCCCAGAATCGGCCTCTAGAACGGCAGCCAATGCCTGGCAGGCAACTTGCGATTGTGCGGATCTCCCGGCAGAGCAAACCCGAAGACCCAAGAAGGTCTGCCGAGATTTGAGATCCGTAGCATGACTGTAGTGTTATGGGCGCAAGAGCCCAAGAACTTACAGCTGAGGGGCATTCAGCTACAAAAGCCAAATCACCACGAAGTTGGTTTACGAAAATTGCCCGGTCATGCTGCCGAACCTTGAAGATATTTTGGGGATGCCGCGGACAACATCAAGGGGATGCAGAGAGCGGGAGACCCTGGATGTGACAACTAACTATAGGGCCTAAATAGGGCTTTAGGGCACCAGGCCGAACCCCACGAGAGCTGAAAGTGTGCGTGACGGATCCGCGGATCTACATCGACACGCTTGCGGTCCCGCCCTGGCCGGTCCTGGCCTGCAAGCAGCGGAGCACAGCAGGCGGGTTGCTGGGCTCCGGCAGCAGGTCTGGTGGGGTGAAGAGGGAAACCTGACAAGCGGCGGAGACGCAAACAACTCGCAGGCGCTGTTCAAAGCGAGCTCCTGGCCTGGTTGACGCCCAAGGCTGCGCAGGCCTGGCAGCGACGCCGAGCCATGCTCAGCCCAAACCCACCCCCGGCCGCCTTCAGGAATTGCGCGAGACGTCCAAGGGACACTGCGTTGGCCTCAACACTCCCCGATTTACAACCCCGACAAGAAACGCACACGCTTCAAGATCCGGTGAGGAACCTTAGGCAGCACGTCGGGGCGCACCTGACAAGGATCGAGAGAGAGAGAGAGAGAGAGGGAGGGATGGAGGGGAGGGTTTAGAGCAAAAAACACAACCCGGCAAGCAAGATGAGAATGAAAGGGAGCCACAGACTGAGAGGCGCTGGGAGATGGCGATTCTTGGGCCGCATGCGCAATCTTCCGAGGTTGTGGCTGAGATCACAAGAGCACAAAGCAGCCGTCCATCGCTCAGGTCTTGCACGGAGAGTTTCTCTGCGTCCAGGCCACCTGCACAAAAAGATAGCACCTTTGCAGATAGAATCTGCTTCAAAGCTGCATCCGCCTAGCGGCAGCAGCCCTCGAACTTGCCGCGCGTGTGCAGGCGGCAAGGGAACCTTCGAAGGCACACTGTTTCGGAGGCCGCAGGCATGGGGCAACCGTGAAGGCCAGCCTTCAGCCGCGAGTCGATGACGGAGCAAAGCCATCGCAGCGCCGGCCTCCGGGCGGACACGGAGACCGACTCCAAAAGCGGGCTCACGTGAAAACTTCGCTTCTTCGCTTCGCTGTGGCCTCCAGGGATCTTCCATGCGCGACGTTCGTCTGAGGCCTCCCCAATGTCTGTGGAAATTTTTGAACCTCCCTCAAAGCCCTGCACCTAGCTCTGGAGAGGCATGGGCATCGATTTCGTCCTCAGTCTCCTCCTGACCGAACGTGGACTGGGGTGACACCATCTTCGAAGAGCCAGGAATCAGGGTCCAGAGCTCAGGACCAACTATGTGTTTGAGACTTAAACGTGCGGTCCTCTGACTCTTCGGACTCTTCCTGTGAGCCTAGTGGCAGCTGACTGGGCTGCGCATGCTGTGCCGCAACCACTGCAGCTTCTGTGCTAGACTCTGTCTGGGGGAGCTTGCTTGGTGAAAGTGTGATTGGCACGAAATCTTGGTACAACAGCTGCCATGCGGGAGCCGGTAAAGTGCGGAAGTCGCAGGCAGCGAAGTCTGGGGCAGGCCCCGCAGCATTCTTTGCCACGGGGAACTCGGTTGAGGTTGGTGGAAGGCTGATTGGCACGAAATCTTGGTACAGCCGCTGCCATGCAGGAGCCGGTAAAGTGCGGAAGTCGCAAGCAGCGAAGTCTGGGGCAGGCCCCACAGCACTTTTTGCTGCGGGGAGCTTGGTTGGTGGAAGGCTGATTGGCACGAAACCTTGGTACAACAGCTGCCATGCGCGAGCCGGCAAAGTGCGGAAGTCGCAGGCAGCGAAGTCTGGGGCAGGCCCCACAGCACTCTTTGCTGTGGGGAACTGGGTTGAGGTTGGCGGAAGGCTGATTGGCACGAAATCTTGGTACAGCCGCTGCCATGCAGGAGCCGGCAAAGTGCGGAAGTCACCATTTCTGCCCCTATGTGGGGCCGGAACTGAGCTTGCCGTGGCTGGTGCTGGGTTGGGAAAGGTGGTGGGGGTCGTGTCTGCCGAAGTTGTTGTTGGCGCAGTTCCCGCCGCCGCCGCAACCGCCGCAGCCAGCTGTTGCAGGCCTGACAAGTGTTCAAGCACATGAGTAACGGTTGCGGGATGCTTCAATGCCTCGGAACGCCGACTCTCGGCCGCGTTCGCGAGCGAGCTCCAACGCCGACTGCCCGGACCTTGGACCAACATGGGCAAAACGAGTCTTGGGGCTTCAGCGGCTCGGCGGAGGGCTTGTTTTTCGCCGCCAAAACGTCAATGCCCGCTGCGGCCAAGGCATGTATCTGCAACTTTGCAGATCTAGTACGCACTGTGAATCCTCAAACTGTGAGTGATAGGGCACCACGACGACAACGACCCCGACGACCAAAACAATACCACCAGAACTACTGCGAGACCAGAGGCCAAGAGGAGATCGGGAGATCACCACGCGACCACCAGACACGACATCCGTTTTCCATTCTGGGAACCCACGACGAGTTCTCGTCTAGTTGTTGAGACGTTGCGGGGGTAGTTCGGCATGCGGGGTCGCACTCAGCGAAGCTACCACAGTCATGGGATACTAGAATCTCCAAAGAAATTCAACGGTCTCTCTTTTCGTAAAGCGCAAGACGCACTTTTCACTTTTGGCCCGGAATGGGCGACGCATCACACTTGCTCGAGTCTGCATGCCACTACATTATTTGCTATGGCTCTGTACGACATGCATTAGGAAGGCTCAAGCCGGGTCTAGCATGACTAACACGCCTCCCCGAAGCGCGTCTGCTCCGCAGACTTGCTTCGCTCCCTGTCATCGCTGCCCTCGATTGTACTCCCAGTGATCCTGAAAGCAGTGCTTGCACGCAGCTCGGCCGCTTTGGATAGCCCTTCGGACTGACATCCTTCCGGTCCTGCGAGCACAATTCAAGTCACCACAGCCTGGCCTGTGATAGGCTCAGACAAGTCTTCCTTTGGAAAAAACACACGAGCATGCCTAACATACTCCCCACGCTCACGGGCTGCCTTTATCTTGCGGACGGGCGAATCGCACCAAGTCCGGGTCCGCATTCTTGGACGTCTTCACCTCGTTGGTCGCCCATTGGCCGTACTGCCATGGAATCTCCCGGTACTCCATGCCGCGGTGCTTCCCGATCTTCATCAACTCGTTGTCCGGGGTGTTCAGGGTGTCCCGCACCAGGCGCAAAATGTTCCCTTTCGTCACCCTCTCTGGGAAGTCCACCTGTAGCTCCCTGGCCTTCGGTTTGAGCTCGTCCATGTTTAGGTGAGCCAGGCGCTTCATCCGTTCGGTGGCGTCCGTCTGCTTGGTGGCCTCCCTGTGCTCCATGATCACTGCCTTGATCTCCTCTGGGCTCCAAGTCCTGTGAACGGTCAACCCTAGGCATACACATTCGGATAGGAGCTGCGGCTTCGTCATGCGGCTGATCGGCACGTCCTGCGAGCATGCTGGGCGTTCCATCGGAGACGCGTGGGCGGCTTCCGGAAGGCGGGGCTCTCTTGCTGAAGACTGATCTTCCGACCCAAAGCAGCGGCATCGGGGAGGTGCGAGATGAACCATCCTTCCACACATCGACAACTGTCTCAAGCCGCCGTTCAGAACTGCAACAAACTCCTTCTGTGTGCCTGAACTCGCCGAGAGTGGACAACAGCATCCCCTTAAGTAACGAAGACGAAGTGCGCCAAAGAGCGGGACTAAACAGCGACCTCCGCGGTGTAACATGTACCCTGATCCATGAACTCTCAGTCTTTATCCAAAAGTCACCGCCAACATCACTCTGCTTCCACCGTGACATGAAAGACTCACGGCAAAGTTGGGTTTGGGTGATCATGCTCTTTACTTGTGGGGGCAGTTTCTTGTCGTAGTAGAGGTTGTAGAAGCCCTGCTGACTATGACCAGCGAAAGCGACAGCATGGACAATGTATTGCGCACGCGACTGCAGGCTCAAGTCCTCGATGGAAAGAACAGGGGCTAGGCTTTTAGGATTTTTTGTGCTACAGGTCTGGGGTTAGCAATATATGTTAGTTACCATGCCGGGCTAGATTCTTCTTACGATTATCTTAAAGGATTCATTTGGGCACCTGGATTTTGTTCTGGATTATCTTTAGGATTATTTGGGCGCCTGGATTTCGGGTATGATCTTGTTCTGGATTATTTGGGCACTTGGAATTCGGGCGTGACCTTATTCTGGATTATCTTATGGATCAGGTTGGGCCCTTGGATTTCGGACGTGATCTTATGTTCTCTGTTGTTAGATATTTGTTCTGACGTTTGGAGACAGAGTGGCAGATTCAGTACGCAGAGCTAGATTATCTAGATTTCTCTTGTTTCAAAAACCACGGGCGTACGCCGCAACGCGTCCAATGTCTCTTTCTCTCTTGCGCCGACAATGCTCTAGTAGTCCTGCCATACCCAACAACAAATTACTAGTGATGTAGAATTCGGATGGGTGTTGACCGGCGACAAACAAACATCTACGATGTCTTGCAAATACCCGCAACACAACAAGCAACATAGAAATCGGATGGGTATTGAGCGGCTACAAACAATCAGCTTTGTCTTGCAACTACCCACAACATACCACGCAACATACAATTCGGATGGGTGCTGACCGGCCATAACAATCGGGCATTGGTTTGGATTCGGGATTCCCGGAGCCTGGAATCCTGGTCTACGTCCTCAACGTGGCCAGAGTTTTGGCCAGAATCCTCCTCCGAATCTTGTCTAAAGCAGAATCCTGCCCAAAATCCTCCCCCGAATCCTTTCAAAGCAGAATCCTGCCCAGAATCCTCTCTACAGAAGGAACCCTCCCAGAGTCGTCCTCGAAATCCTACCCCATACCGTACCCGAAATCGTATCCAACATCGAATCCCAAATCGTATCGGTCTCGGGAGGGCCAAAACGGCGAATCCTCGAGACTGTTATCGTTTTTGCTCTGGATTCCGGAGATTGGTTTGGATTTGGGAGGATTCTGGCTACGATTCCGGGGATTGGTTTAGTTTTGGGAGGACTCTGGCCAGAGGATTCTGGCCAGGATTTCGCACAGGCGCTATCCTTGTCCAAAACCTCCAAAGTGAGATTGCTGAAGCAAATTTCGTTCTATCCCCCAGTGGTTTATTTAGAAACGACCGTGTCAAACCACTCTGACGATCAGGCTTGTCTGTCGACGTGTACCTGCACTATGATCCCCCCGAAAAGCGTGCATGGCTGGCTATGTCTTCATATACTCACTGCCGAACAGGATCCCATGTACGAGGCCCTGCTAAGCTGCTAAACCTGGGACGACAAGATCAGGCGACCCCCAACGAATCGACTTCACAAACATTGCGAAGATTCCTTGTTGACGTAATGATATGTAATTAATGATTGAGCAAGTAATGATGTCAGAGTTCCCAAATACTCCTGAGGGCTTTCGGCGTGACAAAACAAATCCTCGAACAAATCTTTGGAATAATCCAGAGCAAACTCGGTATGATATCAAAGATCTTCGAACAAATCCTAAGCAAATAAAAACCCTAGAACAAATCCTGGGAAGAATCCTGACCAAAATCGGGATGGAAAAAATCATCGAACAAATCCCGAGAAGAATCCTGAGCAAAATCAAATCTTCCAAATGATGATGTCCCAAATCCTACCCACAATGGTAAATAACCAAGAAATGGATTTCCAGTCCCTAGCAGGCAAAAAATCTGGCACGATGGGAATCGTGGGATGTCCTGAGGCAGTGCTCATGAGCTTGTAGTCTTGGAGGCCAACGCTCGTAAAGTGGGCCGAACCTGAAGACACGTCGTAGATCATTCCCATCTTAGCAAGCACCGTCTTCCTGCAGGCCTGTCCTTTCCGGTTTTTGTGCTGAGTACTCTTTTTTTTTGTACTTAGTTTTGGGGGGCCCATCTTTTTGCGCTTAGGGGCTGGGGGTCTGTTGCTGGCTACATTTATGTCATCAACGTGTCTCGACCAGAATGGGCGAAAGACACTTTGTCACCGGAATATATCGAATTTCATTGCAAAGGTATCAAATTAGTGGTATTCACAGCACCGATTTACGCGAATTCCTGGCCTCGCAAATGTTTTGGCACGCGTTCGCTCCGTACAGCCAACGTTCGCTCCGTACAGCCAAGCTTTCAAGCCTCAGTTTGCAGAAAACGGAAACTCCCAAGCCTCTATATTTGTAAGCTTGCAAAGAACGACACACACACACACACACACACGCAGCTTTACGGCATTTCAGTTTGCGCAAGCAGCCTTTCACACCTGGCTTTGTTTGCACAAGTGGAGCCTTTAGCTTGAGCCAACGTTGGGAAAGTATGCAGATTTTTTTCGTATACCTGTATAAATAAAAAATATGGCTAGCTTAATTCTTTAAAGAGTAGCTTTTATATCAAAAAAAGAAACCTAGGGGCTCACGAAGGAGCGCGGAACGGGCGAAGCCCATAAACACCAAACCCTGCACACACGAAACCTAGGGCCTCACGAAGGAGCGCGGAACGGGCGAAGCCCACAAACACGAAACCCTGCGCACGAGACCCTAGAGAGAGAGCGAGCAGAGACAGAGATTTGAAGGACATGGCCATGGTTGTGTCTTCACAGCTGCAAATTAAGCGAGCGATGCTTCTGCGTGGTCTCTCGTCATTTTCCTCACGGTTCGCACAAGTGAGAGTTGTATTGCAAGAGCCACCTCTGCAGCATTCTGCGGCTGATGGTGGAACTGTGCAATGAAGTTTTGATCGCTCTGCACATTTTTCCTATGTAATCTTCTTCGTTAAAGCAGCTTCCCATCCTGGGATTGAGGCGCGCGCCTCCAGCGGCACGAAGAATGATCTGGCAGTGAAGAACATGCAGTTTCGGTCGACACGTGTACCTGGGTTCTATATTAGCTGTGTTTAGCGCAGACACTTTAAATGGACTCGAGGCTTACGTATTGTTACTTGAAAGCAACAGGCCTCGAAAGCCATCTATAGATATACAACCTAGGGCTTACCTATTTTGTCAAACTCGCACAGACCCTGGGCCAAGATCAACAAAAAATGGATTCCAAACAAGGCTTTGTGTCAATGGCAGTAGACGCTCCAGCGCCAGCTCTGCGAGCCGGCAAAACGTCTGTAAGTAAAGACGCCCAGTCTCCACCAGCAGCTCTCTTTGTGCATCTGTAAACCACATGTGAGCCTCATCACAAACGGCCCCCACAGTGTGGAGTGCCCACGCACAGACGCCCTGAAGCCGAAGAGCTGGATCAGCACAATCCTGTGTGGCCAGGAGGCTTTTATTCGATGACAACGCTGATTTTAGCTACTTTAAGTCACGAGTTTGTTCTTGCTCAGCTTCAGCATCACATAGTCGATTATTTCCTGTGCCAACCAAGCAACTCGAAGCGCATCTGCAAAATATGCCACCATGACTTTGTTTGCATATGCCTTCGAAGGCCCTTGCGGGTAGTCCAGGGACAGGGTGTGCACTCCCATCTTGCTTAAGGTGATCTCTTCTATCGTGGAAGGCCTGATGTTTCTTTCGAGACACCACTTTTGCATGTTTCTGCGCAGCCCAACAAATCGCTCATCATACGTAAGACCATCCAAGTCACGCGACAGCTCTGCAACCTCCATGCACAGGCCGACCAAATCACGGCCTGTGCCTAGCCAAATCACGTGGAGGAGGTCGGGCGATTCGACCTCTGATGTCCACCCAGAGAGCTGCCTGAAAGTGCAAAACTCACGTGTTTTTCCACACAAGCCAAAAGCCTTCGTAGGCGGAGTCGACAACTGAACTACAAACTAGGGTACGTGAGGGTAGTTTAATGCTTTGCACCCTCCTCGTGAGTCCTTAACTCTCCTGATTAAGGGTCTCACGTCGAACCTTTTGCGCAAGCTGATATCCTTTGGATCTTGCTTGTTCGCATTAACTCAAACACTCAACAGCTTGCTTGGACCACTATACACACGGCTACTTCCTAGAAGTGTGCACCTTGTTCTCACTGGAAAACTGGCCGGTGCACCAACTCACGAAACAGAGTACAAGCTTGAGGATTGTAAACGCGCGACACTTTGCTCGTACCAAAAGCGACTTATCCCCTCTGCTCAAAAGGAAAACTTTTTGTACAACGGCCAAGTTCAACCTCACGTGTGAACGTCGTAGAAGCTCAGAGCACCTCAGCAGTCCATGAAGTCGCTGAGGTCCTCATGGTCGGCATTGTCCACATAGCTTTAGCCCAGCAGCAAGACCGCTGCTTCGACGCATAGTGACAACTTTGTGAGGCTCGAACTTCTGCGCTCTTCTCACCATTCCGCACAACTCCCGGTGTACGCACTTGCCTGTCCCTATGCGAAACACCGGCACCGCATTGAGCTCAGGATTGGGCTCTTGAGCAGGTTGCATGTCCATGTCAAACATCCTTCCACGTCGTACGCCATGATCGTCACCTCCGGCACTTCGTAGGTGTTCTGGTACTGCATGATGTTCTGGTCCTGCATGATGTTCTGGTCCTGCATGATGTTCTGGTACTGCATGATGTAGAGGAGAATCCGGCATGTAGCTCTGAACATAGGCCTCAGTTGCACCACCTTCGTCGTCATCTGAAAGTGGGGCCGGATCTGGATCCGGGCACAACAACCAACTCTCATAGTCCCTTGCCACGTTGGCCTGCCCACTTGACCTAGATCCCGTTGGCGGGCTCGCGGTCGGTCGTTCCGTAGAGCTCGCTGTAGTCCTTGGCCCGAACGTCGTTGGTGGTCCGGTAGGTGGCGCCATACTCGACGTCGATGTAGTTGCCTGGTCTCCACCCTCTTTCTCGAACTGGTGCGTAAATCATCGGTTAAGGGGCCATGCAGCAAACCACGCCCATGATCACCGCCATCACAATCATCCCGAACATCACCATGGTCACCGGGACGGAAACCAAAAGGTTCTCGTCATCGACAACCACTTCCATCCGGTGAGCCGCAGACTGACTCAAGGCTAAGGCTGTGGTCAAAATCCTCAAGATAGTGGCCGCGGTTCCAACTGGTGCAGGAGGTTTCGGAAACTTTGCAGGAGTAATCCAACCATCGTGGTTACACATAGCGATCAGGTACAACAAGTATTTGATTCTGTTGGCCGTCAAAACTTTAGTTCCAACGTCCGAAGTACTCAGGATTGTCCCCACCGGTTTCACTGACAACACCTTTTCACGAACCAACTGTTGTGTCCACAGAAGACGAACGTCAAGGTGACGGATGCGCGACACTCCTGCCTTGGTGAGCAGGCTGCGCGCGCTGGAGCTGTCCAGTCTTGCCACCAAAGTAACCTCATCGTCTGTAAGGCTTTTCAACAGGTTCTTGAGGAACAAGGCTTCTGCAATCGCCGATGTGCTCGACACTAGCTCTGACTCGCAAGAGGACAGAGATATTGAAGCTTGACGCCTGGAGTAGGCATAGACCAAGTTTCCATCTAGAAACAGGTGTCCACATGTAACTGATTTGCGGTCTGCAGATCCTGCCCAGTCTGCATCTGACACTGCCCCAAGGAGGCGAACACGCGGCTCTCCTCCAGCATCTTCACTCCTCGGCTTGAAGCGGGGGCTTTCATCTAAAAACGATCTCCCTGGCGAACTCCACCTCAACACCAAGCTGTAATCGCGGGTAGAGTATAAATACTCAGCTAAATACTTCACATGCTTCAACTGCTTGGCTGTAGGCGAGGACATACCCCGAGCAAGGACACCGATAGTGAACTGAGCATCAGGACGATCAGGAGCAAGATACAGTAGACACCCTAGAGCAGCTCTGTACCGGCCTGTCCATAGCTCGTCTAACTTCTCTGTCTCATCCAGGGACGTCAAATCGGTCGTAGCAGGCACCTTGCGTGACCGGGGGTTCTGGAGGTCAAGCACCTTCATTATTTTCTCCACATACTTTGGATCAATCACAATGCGCAAACCATCCGGGGTGACTTCCAGTGTACGCTTGAGAAACCGAAGCTGATCACCAACATCCTTCAGAGGAGGGCTGCATTCCAACTTGTACTTTTCCTTCAGCACGGCAACTGTTTTGTCTACATTGCTCTCATATCCACCTAACAACCCATCGTCGACATGCGCAGTTGCTGCTTGATCTTGGCCACCGTACACAACTGGACACGCAGGATTCCCTTTCAAACCACAAGTGTTCAGGTCATCACTCAGTTCTTCATGCCAGTATACAGGAGCCAGTTGTTGCCCTGGGAGGCACTTCCACACACGGAACACCTCATCATCCAGCTTGATATACAACTCCTCACGCTGTTTGACCGTCAAGAAAGCATCTGACACGTCAAAAGATCGTAGTACCCATCCAGGAGTACTCACAAACATATGTGGTAGTAGCTTCAGCATTGACGGGCATGTAGAAGGAGCATAAGTATCCTGCCGAAATGGATCCCACAACTTCAGCTGTTTGCGCACCAACCTTGCACGGCACAACCATTGACCCTTGCGAAATCTCCAATCATACACATATCGACACTTCAACGTCTTGTCTTCAATGTGCACTCTCTCAAGAACTTCCATGTCCAACAACCGATTCTTCTCCGTGTTTCGCGACTCTTGCTCCACTTTGTCCAGCTGCTCCGGAGTCAAGATGGGTGGTCCATCTTCTTCACCTTGGTTTTCCCAGCACACATCAGGGTCATCAACCGGGGTGAAATCCATCCAGTCATCATCGTAGTACTGTGTGTCAAACTCGACACCTTGCCACCAGTCTTCCATCTCTTCATCCGCGACAAAGTACTCTGCATCACCGACTCGGACAGCACGAACTTTCTTGGTTGACGGGCCTTCATTGACATTGGGCTCTGGGTTCTCGCGTTTCTCTCCACGGGAAGGGTCCACCGCCATTGCATCTGCTTCGACATTGGGGCTCAGAATCTCAGAAGGAAAAGGTGAGCTTGGAGATTCCACTTCATCACCATGACTTCTCTTTGTACCACGGGCATCCCCTCCTGGCTCATCACTCCCATCATCCGATGTTCCCTCAGCAGACTTCTCTGGTTCTGTGGGGGGATCTGAACCGGCTTCGTCACCAGGACCTACACCCTCAGGAGGTGGTAGAGGATGCACCGCGATAGGAACTCCAGCCAAGGGCTCTGGTCGCGGCTTACGTTCACGTAATCCTGGAACTATCTTCAAACCCATGCTGGACAAACCATACCTCCACGGTTTCCCTTGTACTTCCTTGAGTAACACTTTGTCCCACTGCTGAGTCTCTGGGAGGCGCTTGATTGTAGACGACAAATGCACACCCAATGCCGTTCCACAAATGTTCAAGTCATTGAGCATTGTCTTACCCAGAAACACACCCTTCGCAAACTTCGGTCGGCCTTTGCGTCTATGAGGCTCTGATATGGCAAAGAGCACCGTCTCGCCCCACATCGCCAACCGTCCATTGTACTTCACCTGAAAGGCTCTCTCGTAGGGTGTGGTTCCAGCAGATACAGCGTAGCAATTGTGCAAAGTGGACGCGTGAACATATGCCCATGGGATCAACTCGGGATTCGAACTGAGAGAAAATCCACACTGTTCCACTTGTTGAAGTAGTGTGCTGCCAATGTCCCTCATGCTAAGCACTGCTTGTTCTGCTGCACCATTGGTTTGATGTTCATAAGGCTGAGAAGGCGTTTTCCTGGTCGATAATCCCGCTTTGTTTCTGGTCTCAACAACTTTGTCACAAAGCGCTACCATGGGTGGTTCATTATCTCCTCGGACCTCAACCTCCGTACGACCAAGATACGACAAGAAACCCAGCACTTCCTTGGCCGCATGATGGATCGCCTGCGTCTCTTTGCCAGGAAGTGGCACAGAGTGAATCATTCCTGTATCACGGTCGATGCAAACAAGCACGGTAAGCTTCCTCTCCTTATTCGATGGATTTCGTAATAGTTCAAGCAGGCTTCCATCTGTACTGGCATACATGAGGTCCAGAGAAAGAACGGGCCATCCACCAGCTGTCCTATGACCTTCTTCTCCCTTGTGAGGATCCCGTCGTCCACGAGTAGCAACACATAAAGGACACCAAGAACGGTATGGAAGATGTGTTAAACAATGGGTAGCACGTTCTTCTGGAGTAGGATCACCCGGAACGGGTACAGCACGTGGATCCCGTTCAGGAGGTTTTGCTGCGTCAAGCAGGGCTGAATCATCTTCAACTTTTCTCCGCCACAAATGCTTCACCAACCGTTTGTACAACACAGACTTGGAACCAGTAGCCCCAATTCCCAATGCACGGCATGCTAGCTTCAACTCAGCCGCTGGGGTCTCTGCAGTCAACCTCTTCCCTTCCACCTCAATCTCTTCTAGGGCAGGTCTCTCTAACTGCACCCCAGGAACAGCTGGCTGCTCCACCACTGGCTCGTCATCAGCTGCAGGATCATTGGCTCCATCAGCCATTCCTTCATCAGCTTGTAGAAGCTCTGAAGGTACCTGAGCGGCGGGTGCATCGAGAAGAGGATCTGGGGACTCGGGCTCCACGTGAAAACCGAACTTCTCCAGCTCAACGACTGTACGATGCATCACTGTCATGGTCAGGCTCTCATACATGACACCTGGAAGAGAAGCATCTAAGGCCGAAAGAGTACCCCTCGACGTCAGCAAAGCACTCAAATCTTGATGTAACTCCAAAATCTCCCAACGCTCAGCAATCTTCACGGCTGTAGTACGATACTTCCAGAGCTTGACATTCATCATCGAACTGGGGTCCACAAAGTTTGAACCCACAGAGAGGCAAACCGGGTCTCCCGTCGGCAGAAAAGTCCACCGTCGCCCTTGTTGGTCAACTTCTCCAACCTCAGCCGCAGAAAGGAAATCAGGGTTGAAGTCAAACTTCACATAGTTGCGTCTTCCTTCTACCAGCGGACGTACTTCATCAGGGAGTCGGGTCTCGTCGGGTATTGGGCTCATGTCATCAGCAACCACATTGCGAACAGTAGCTTCCACAACCAACGAATTTCTCCTGAAGCTCGCAGGAACGGCAACCTCCTCGAAGCACAAACACAGCATGTTGTTGCGATGCTCCAGGTTCCAACCTTTCCGTAACAAACGTCCCAGACTCAACAAAGGGGTCCCCACTGAAGAAGCATGAAACTTTTCATGTAGTACCTGTTGATCGCGTCGATCTGCAAAGCGACTGGTGCAGGCGCTACAGCCACTGGTGGTTGCACCGGAGGGGCTGCGGCCGGCAGGGCCGCAATGGCCACTGCGTTCTGGCTCCCAGCGGGGGCAGGTGGGGGGCCAACAGCAGCTGCTTTCGCAACAGAAACATGAGCTTGCGGAGCTGCTTTCGGAACAGACCCAGGAGCTTCTGGACCTGCAGGCATCGAAGCCTTGTCCACCGGTACCGACACCTTTCCTTCCAGCACCATCTTTGACAGTGCTTCCACCAGGTTCTCCGGACCCAAGGACTTCACCAAGTCTGCCAGAAGCTTTGGACCTGACGGCGAGGCTACCTCCTCAGCACCACTGAGTGTCGCATCGGCACTCGCCACTGCTTTGCGGGGTGTGACGTCGGAGTCGTTGTCCGACCTTATATATAAGACGTGTCATGAGGTGACTCGTCCTTAAATTTTTGCAATAGTGCACACCACGTTGCATCTCGAAGGAGCGAGAGCGGTAGCGGCCCCACCAGCCTCGGTACTTCTCTTGCACGTGCTCTGGCAGCACCGGCAGGGCAAAACCCTCCTCCGCATCCTGCACACACATGTCCAGGAAAACATGCCTGACAGACTCAGTAGTTTCATTAACTGCTGTCATCCGTGTCCTTCTCCTTCTTGCAGTTGCCAGCTCCACTTGACCGCACCAGCTTCACGCCAGGCTTTTTGTTCACTTAAGCCGCCGAGCTGTCTGGCGGCACAGGTGCCTCTGCAGGGAACATGTCCGGAGATACATCCCTTAAATTGTTTGTCACTGATTCATGATGAAGCTCTATATACGTGTGCAAGCTCCGTACATTCTCGTGCACGGGAAATACGCATGATCTACCAGCACCAGCTATAGTGACTCCTGAAACGAAATACCCAATGCATGGACACGGCTGTGTTCATACACAAGCGGCGCCTGACACACACGACCCTCCAAAGTGTTGTCTTCGAAGGACGCAGCAGCAACCAGGGTGCTCAACGTGCGCTCTGGTTTTGCTTTGGCCAGTCTGGCCTTCTCGGCGGCTTCCTCGAGTGCCTTCTCCTGAAGCCTTTGCACCTTCCTTCCAGGCACCTCCCTGAGCAAGCCTTCCGCCCCCTACGGTTTCCTCCTTCACAGCTCGACGTTCCTTCTCCTTCTGTGCTTCCTTCTCCTTCTGCGCTTCCTCCGCAGCCCGTTCCTTCTCCTTCTGTGCTTCCTTCGCAGCCAGTTCCTTCTCCTGTGCTTCCTTCGCAGCCAGTTCCTTCGCCTGTGCTTCCTTTGAAAATTTTCCTCGATATTCAAACGCCTGCATCATAGCAACATGACTGGACATGCGCGTGACAGCCGTGAGGCAAAACATTAACGTGGAAAACAAACTGACATGTCGTGAAAACGGTTTCCCATCACGATGGAAAACAGGTACAAAAGGAGTGAAATTTCAATCACCCCGCCAAAAGCTGCTCAGACAGAGGGGAGCAGGTTTTCAGTTGAAAGTTCACGAACATGTTTAAAAGCCTCACAAGTCGCCAACAAGTGCAATCAGTCAGCTGCCGTCAGATGCGCGATGCGGTCTTTCAGTTCGGTGAGCAATGCTGCTTAAAGCAGTCCAAGCTCTCTCTCTCTCGCGATGCGCTCATGGCATCGGAAGAAAACTACGCTACTTCTAGCACAAACTACAAGGACGTACACTGTACACTATGCTCTTCATGATACACAATGCACACGTGGGCAAAGGTATCATGGATGCTTGACTCACCCAAGCGTAGGCGTTACGACCGAAGTCCAAGGTTCATCACTCTCGCTGAACAAAGGTCACGCAGCGGTTGCGTACAACTGACATTTAATGTAGCTGGCAAAACACAAAGATTGCGATAACCTAATTGCTATCAGGATGACGAAATGTCATTCCACATCGGACTCAAGCTGCTCCACAGCTATCACAGTTGAGGCGCGTAAATCATCAAGTATTGATGCCAAAGTGGCATGAAGGTTCAATCAAGGTCAAGCTTCCACATTCAAGACTCAAGATGATCCCTATGTGGCTTCCACGTGCAAAATGCACAGCCAAACTCACGCAGTTGTTTCCAGCTCAAGAAGCTATGTACACCGCAGCTGTACAACCCACACAATCAACAAGTAGCGCCAAGCTGCCTGTTGATGATGTGGCATCAAGAGCATTATAATCAAGTCATCGGTTCTTCTTTGGCGATTTGTAGCATGACTTGCATGGCACATATCCACGGGACCTTGCTTCCTCCAATCCAAGACGCATTATCTCCTCGGCCATATTCAAGCCATTGCAGCTTCGGCGGCTGTGGTAGGACTTTCCTCGCCGCGCGGTCACATACACATGAAATTCACGTACTACGGAGACAAGTCTAGGATCATCATCAGATCCCGCCGGTGGTGTACCATGTGATGCCTTCGGCTTGGCCTTGGACTTACACTTTGCACCAGCCTTTGGCACAATCTCAGCTTCACCCTTCAAGAAAGTCATGGGTGCAGCACTCGATGCAGCACTCTCTTCTGACCTCAAGGGGCTTTGCGCCTCAGGCGCGTCACTTGTGATTACACTTGCATCTGCACTGGATGCTTCACTGCCGGAAGCGGACGGCGAACGCAAGAACCCGATAAGCACTATGAACCATGGCATCATAACCAACAACAATCCTACCAACATTGCTGTGCTCGGATGGTCAAGAATCCACTGGATGGCACTCACGGCAACCTGCTCTGCAATTGTCTGAACAAACTCAAGCGTCAGATTGACAAACCAAATTGCATCGGTCCACATTTGCATGATTGGGCTCATATCAGTAACCAGAC
This sequence comes from Symbiodinium sp. CCMP2456, assembly GCA_905221635.1. Classification (NCBI taxonomy): domain Eukaryota; class Dinophyceae; order Suessiales; family Symbiodiniaceae; genus Symbiodinium; species Symbiodinium sp. CCMP2456. The sequence goes on along the minus strand of CAJNDV010014958.1, from coordinate 12,538 downwards.
TCAAGGCGCTTGCAGGACCGATCTCATTGAGGATCATTGCAATCCTGAGTGCATTCATCAGCACATCGCTCTGTCCAGACAAAGTTACGCGCTGCTGCAATCGACGAACTTGGGCCCGCATGGCCAACTTCTTTTCCATTTCAAGATACTCGTCGAGACCCACAGACACATTGCCATTGTCGGTGTCAATCACATGCAGCATGTGTAACAAGCACAAGATTCGCTCTTCGGAAAGGCTTTTGGTTCCCAGGTCACTGGGATTCCGCAGTGTGTTTATTCCACTGACATGCATGTACCCATCCTTGCAAAGCCCTTGAACCCAAAGCAATTTCCCGTCCAAATGTCTCGTGCGTCCCACGCCCTGGCGAGCAATCAAGCTTTTAGCCGAAGACGAGTCAATGAACGTGAAGCGAAGAATCGGCTCATTCAAAAGAAACTCAAGCGCATTGCTGATGTAAATGAGGTCGCACATCCCTGAGACATACGAACAGAACTCCGATTCGCACGAAGACAAGCTGACTGATTTCTGGGTTCTAGAGGCAGTGGCCAACACGTGGCCGTTGAATGCAATCACATTGGACGAAGTACTTTTGCGACTCTCGCGGTCACCACTCCAGTCTGCATCTGTGAAAAGCTCCAGACAATGGCCTTGATTCCCATTGGTGACAATGCCGTTGCCGATCTCAGGGATGAGGAAGGCCAGGCTGTACCCAGTCACACCCTTAAGATAGCACACCAAATGCTTCAACAGCTTCATCCCTCCGGCATTCGGAGATGACATTTGTTGCGACAACAACCTGATGCAATTCTGGGCCTCTATGACGTCGGGCGCTAAATACAACAGCACACCTACTGCACTCCTGTATACCCCCGCCTGCTCCTCATCAAGCGGTGTGGAGTCTAAGGGAACAGTTGATGGCATAGGGGTTGTTTTCACTCGCCTCGACTCAAGATGCAGCATGGCGACAAGCTTTTCAACATGTTTGTTATGCGGTTTCATGATCAACGTGTTGTCATCAAGAAGCTCATACGTACGTTTCAAGAAACTTATTGCATCGCCGGGTCCAATCAGCCATGCCAGAGTGGCTTTGTACTTGCTCTGAATCACTTCTGAAATCTCTTGAAGTCTGCTGCGCTGTCCTGCGCCATATATATCATCCACATGGATGAGCAAACCTGCCTTGCAATCTGATGTTCTGCACAAAGCTGGACACGGCGCAAAAGTCTCAACAGACGCATTCTCTTTAAGAAAAGCAGTAAACTCATCCGCCCAATTGAGCGTTCCATCTCGTTGCCCTGGCAACATCTTTATCAGCTTGTAAAATCTGTGTCCTCCACCTGCTGTTCGAACACGGATACATGTATCAATTTTCTGCGTCACAGTCAAGAATGCATCGGAAATATCAACACTTGTGCTCACCCAGCCTTGATGCCGGAAGGTCATTGCCAAGGATGGCAGCAGTCTGATAAGCAGATTGTTCGACGCAGGTGAGAACAGTTGTTCTCGGTCTGGCTCTAGCCAGCTGAACTCCCGTCCAACTAGCCTGCTCCGTCGTAGATAAACCTCATCATGCTCAGGATTTGCAGGGTCTGGCTTGAGACGCCAGGTGGTGACGTATTTCGTTGAAAGGAGACGCGCTGTTGACACAAAAGGATCATCATCATCTAGCGGCGCTAAAACACCCATCTTTTCAAGTCTACTGAGCTCAAACTCCTCGGCCAAGCTGTCTATGCCATCTAGCTCCTCAGCTGACAGCTGGGGCTCACTTCCATCCGCAGGCTTGGGATGGTGCAGTGCACTCGGTGTGCCAAGAATTGCACTGTCATCGAATGTTTGAGCAAAGTCAGACTCTTCAAGTGCATAATCATAATCCTCAAGAGCATCAAGCTCCTCACTTTCAAGAATTGGCGTCACCATTGCATCATTGTGCGCTCCACTCTGACACTGCACAGCCTGAAGCCTTGGAGCCTTGTGTGCACCTGGGCTGGACCTCAACACCTTTGCTGGCCTTTCATCCTCCCCGAG
>CAJNDV010014947.1:49091-73762 GCA_905221635.1 Symbiodinium sp. CCMP2456 | reverse complement strand
TTTAGGGTTTTGGCGCTCACACTCGGACACTCCAGGCGAGGCATGTGTGAGAGGATAAGGGCCACAGGAGGGTTTCGGGTTCCGGGTCTAGGCCCATGTCTTCGTCTGCTGCCACCAGCCGGCTCAAACATTTACTGGAAGAGTTTTCAGGCCATCGCCCAGGCGATGACTGTCAAAGAACCTTCTAAATAAAGCAGCCGCTCCCTGCCATTCTTGTTGCGAGCGCTTCACGTAAAATACCTTGGCCACTCCCACTCCACTCCAACCCACCTCCACGCCCCTTTCTTGGGTAGTTCTCCACTTAAGGTCCCTTTGTAGGTCCCCAAAATAGTACGGCACCTTACAAAAGGGACACTAAAACGGACCTGAATGTAGAGAACTACCCCATATCCAGACCAGTCTCCTGCAGGAGAACTCAAGGTCACAAGGATTATGTAGGGAATACAGCACGCACCCCCCCCCCCCCAAACAAAGTTATGGAGGGTTGCTTACTCTACTACTTAATTGCATAGGGTAGGTTCTTATCTTAAGAATCTAAGAAGGCTTCCTCGATTGACGGGAAATCAGAATCTCAAGCCTAACTTCCGAAAAACAAACAGCTTTCTATTTCGAGACATGCCATCTTGCCTGAGTTGGGGTTTAGGCTTTCGAGCTTAAGAGGGGCCTCACAGATGCAATTGGGATTTAGGGCTTGGGAGTTTGGGCTTTGGGCTTTCGTGTTCAGAGACTTGACGTTTCGGGAACCGGATTTGACATGTCAAGTCTGAGGTGCAAGGGGTCTAGGTTTAGCACCTTGAGGTATTTTAAGGTCTAGGTGTTTCAAGGCGGAGGCTTTCAGGGTTTAGGGTTTAGTGATTAGGGTTAAAGGTTTTTTTCCTCCCACTTAGCAAGGACGAGCCCGCATTGCAGGTTTGTTCATGGTTAAGGGTTTAGGGATTAGGGTTCAGGGCTTTAGAGTACAGGGATATTTCGAAACTGAGCAGTTGGGGGTTTGGTCGTATGCAGAGAGACGGCTGCTGCTTGGCGGTGAATGAAGGTTACGAAGCGCTTGTCAGGTAACGGACCAAGCACCTTGAGACCTTGACGTCTTAGTCTTGCACTTGTAGGTTAAGATCCGTGGACGCCACCAGGTGCTTGATCAATTTCTGAATCAGTGGGCTTTGCCCACTCGCGGATCCATTTGCAGGACAACATGCTTCGGCTCCGTACAGGGAACAGTTCTGGCCGCTAAAGGTATCGCTTGGGGAACGCATCATCCCAAACCTGTCTTGCTGTTCCACCTGATGTCGAACATCTGAAGCCCAAACCGTACACTTGTATTCCGAAACCCGAAGCCCGTAAACTTCAATCACTATACACCTTACCCATAGTCTCCATTGTAGTTCTTCTTTTTGCTGATGAATTGTACGGCTAGGAAGCAGACATAAACCCTATAAACCCTAAAACCTGACCCCCGAGACTGCTTCCCTGTGCTCACAGGCCCAAATCCGTTAGGCACGCCCAGATCTGTCTTCCCAGTGGAGAACTACGGTTTATTTAGGGCTCCTTTAATTTGGGGCTTAGGATCTTTAAGTTTAGGGCTCAGGGTTAAGGGGTTTAGGGTTCAGCCAGGGTTTAGACTCGCAGATGAGGTTTGGAGATGGCATTTAAGAGTTGTGAAGACCACTATTCCTCAAACTCCACCTCTTCCTCCGCATTACAAAAGTTTAGGGTTTAGGGTTTAGGGTTTAGGGACTTCAGGACTGAGCCTGACGTCTCAAAGAGCAATCTAACGGACTTGGAGAACCACAGCTGGATGGCGGCTTCTGAAATTCAGTGGTCCCGGCGAAGGCGGCATTCTAGTTGACGGGGCTCCCACTATACTATACTATACTGTGGACCCGTGCTGCTTTCGGAAACCCCCAGATCCAAAACAACAACCGCTCGGCTCTAATCAGCGCTTCTGACCACTCCTTGAGTGGCCAAGAGCAAGAAGACCGTGGGTGTCGGATGCATGTGGTGCACAAAGCCTGGACAACCGGGACTCGGTATATACATATCGACAGTGTCCGCAACCATGGGCTGAATCACAACGTGCAGTCTAGAGTCTAGACACCACATGCTGCATGACTTGTCCGTCTGCTAGGAGAAACTGAAGGGTACGAGGAGGTAATCAGGTAGATCTACAAGCTGTAGACGTCCGTCGGCAGAGCTTTGGGGCCGCATATCACAACGCAGCAGCAGTGGCAACGTCATCATCAAAAACAACGCCCCCCCATCAGAACAAACAACGTTGGAGCACTAGCAGCACACCGCAAAGCTTGGACAGAGTAGGAGGACTGCAAATACAACTCCGGAGTTGCTATGATGATTCTAACGGTAGTGCTGGTGATGGTGATGGTCATAATGAGGACTCAGATGTGGAATGCTGAGATGATGATCATGGTGGTAACGACCTTCATCTTTTGCTTCACCCTTACTCGAACAGATATATAGCAAGCAGGAATCAAAGAACCTCAGCCCCAACCTTCCCAGTCCCTTCCGATCCGCCTGCAGATTGCTATACACGGACCTCAACCCGACTGACGGGGTGAGGAAACCTTTGCAGACTTCTCACTGGCTGTGGTACCAGCACCCAGCGTCCTGGCTGAGCACACAAACTTCGAGCAGTGGCTTGTATCTTTGGCTGAGATACTGAAGGAACAAAAAGCGGAGTTCTCTGGTGGGCCCCCTTCAGTTTGTGACTTTGCGCAGTGCATGACCATATTTTATAAGTTGTGTCGAGCATGTTCCTGTATACACGCATACATATACATATACACGACATGTTCATATGCATACGTGTGTGTATATATATATAACAAATATGAATATGTATGCGCCCATGCAGTGAGGGAGAAAGAGAGAAAGAGAGAGGGAGGGAACCTTGGGGCAACACCCAACAATACACCTCACACGCCAGTACCCAAACTGCAAACCTAGTGATGAAGCTTTAGGGCTTCTGATGTAGGGATAATGGTACGGGGTTTATCGTTGTGGGTTTCCCACAATAAATGTACAGCAGCCTCATCCCAGAACCTTGCTGAGCGCCAGGCTCTGCAACCGTTGAAACTCTTCAGAAAAGTGGGTACTCACCCTTAACCAAGTCGGGCGCTTGGACGAATTCAATGTTACCCTGTTCTTACGGCTATTGCGAAGGCTTTACAGGTTTTCCATCATCATGATACAGCTGTTCAGGATGTGCAACAGAAAGCATACGGACTCTGCAAGCCGTACACCTCCAAGGCGGCAACCCCACGAAAGACTCGAATTTCCTAAGTCCTGAGGCCCTAAACTCTAGTCACACTAAACCCTAACAAACCCTAACAAGCCCTACAGGAATACGCCCGAACCAAACCTAATAAATCCGCAACCCCAACACACCTTAAACCCTGCTAAACCCTAATAAGCAAATCCACGGTGTGGAGAGTGCTTGAGGCAGGCACGCTGGCTCTCTGTGGAAAGTGAAAAACAAGGACAGAACTGTTGCCACATAAACCCAAAACTTCGATCCCTGTCCAGCAAACCCTACTAAGCCCAACCGTAAGACACACCTACCAGACCCTAAATCCTGAACCCTGAAGTCTTAGGGGCTGCCTACCCTCGCCCAAAAATGGTTAAAAACCTTTCGAATCATAGTAGAGTTATATAAGCCCAAGAGGTTAAAGGTTACCTACTTAAGCCCAAGGTCCTAAACATTCCTAAACCCTAAACCCTAAACCCCGCATCAGAAAGAACCGGTCGGACAGGGGACTGGAAGAAGATCGCCCAAAGCTGCGCCTCATCGCGGTGTTCCTGGGCTGGTCTTGTAGGGTTGCTAGGGCTTTGGGGCTTTAGGTTTGGGGTTTTGGGGTTTTCTCCCTTTAGGGTTTTTTGTCCGTTTAGGTTTTAGGGTTTTTCCCTTTAGGGTTTAGGGTTTAATGATTTCGGGTACAATGCACAAAGATACACCGAGACTATTCGAGACTGTTGAGGGTGCAGGCTGCATGGCTCATGTCGTCTTGGGATCTGTTTCTTCAAGGATCCGGGTTAACTTTGTCTTCACAGCTTGGGCCTAAACCCCAAAAGCCGTGAACCTTATCTGAGCAGGCTACAAGTTACAAGAGTTAGGCGCCTTCATGCATTGATAGTGTGAGGGTTTTGCAGGCGAAAGACTTCATTCAGATCCCTGCAAAGCTCCTGTAGCCGAGGCTTCTTCATTCGGCCGTCCGGTTTAGGGTATATGGGAAAGAGCTCACGGCTGCGATTTTCTCGATTCCTATGCCCAGAGCGTCGCAGGTAAAAAGGTGCGGTACTCTCCGGAAAAACCGACACCTCAGAAGTCGCTTTCCGCTAAAGTATATACGCTGGCCCCAAACTACCCATATTAGAACCGCTGTCAAGTCAAAGTATGCATTACTCAGGTACATGGGCCCTTAGGGTGACAACTAGAGGCTGCCTTCCTGTCGCGTGAAAAACTTGCATCCGAGAGAAGAAAGGGGTATTGGAAATGATGATATCCTGGCTTCATGTCTCCAACAACAACAACAAAGGGCAAAACCCCTCAACCCATTAAGCCCAAGCCCGAGCCCTCCACAGCTGCGGCACCTGAGGCCTCAAAAAGCCTGGACCATGTAGAAGAAAAACATAGAAAAACCAGCAAAGCCCCATGGCAAGAATCGTGCTCGAGGTGTTGCCGTGCCTGGGCAAATCGCAAGGCTCAGACATTAGAAGGACTGTCCCCAAGTCTCCTCGTTGAGCTGCCTATGTGTCCGGTCTCCTAGCTGAAGCAAAAACTATCGAACCCACCCTAGACCCCAAATTTTCTGGTGGTCTACACAAATTATACGACCCCCCCCCCCCCCCCCCCGAGAACAAAAAAAGCTCAAACACCTACTCGACGACCGAGGCTCTTGGATTTTGTTGGGTTTTGAGCATCAAAAACCATCGAACAGGACGTATCCGGATTTTTAATAAGAAACCGAGGGGACGTAAAACAACGCGTCTGAATAGTCATCAATAAAATCGCCTCCCTCATAGTCACGTCGTGGTCCATGTGTACATGCACTATACCATTCCGTGCAAAATCCATTCGACTTTTAGTAAGGCCCCTGTAGTCTGTGCGTTCAGCAGGTTTTGACAGACCAGGGGAGCTATTCTGTAAGCCTTAGCCCGGCTCGTAGCTGATATAGAGGTCAATAAAGGCCATACAGAGTATCAGGGCTGAGCACGTAGGGTTCCTCTACAAGGGTTTCGATAAGGTTTTCTACGAAAAGGTCACATTGCACAAGGTGTTTATGTGAAACCGTACTTTTCGACCTTGTGTTCCTCCACGTAGCAACCATGGCTCGCAGGAAACATGTCTTTGAGGCATATACAAGCTTCCCGCGAAGACACGGGAAGTTGAGGGTACAGGGAAGTTCTACACCTCCTGTTGAGTGCTACAAGGAATTCGACTTTTGAGTTTACAAACACTTCCAGCATGAAAATATACAACAACATCGTGTCGGCCGCTCACAGATTTCGACCTGCTGCTTCGTAACCACGGCTTCCGTTTTCCACATGTTGTACATCCTAAGCAATCCTGAACTCCTAACCTTGAGCTCTGAACACTCTGCAAGTGCTTAGGGCTTTGGGATATAGGATTTAGGGTTCAGGGTCTTCCAGCAACCTCGGTTGCATCTCCGTGCCCCTCAACCTACGACTTGAGGTGCATGCTCTGGCTGGAGAGATTGGGAAACCAACAAAAGACGGGAGATGAGAAAGGCAGGTACATCTTGCAGATGTGTTGCCTGGGGCCTTCCGCCGGCATAACTCCTGGGAATGGGGTACACAGCGTCTTAGTTTTTTTCTGTAGCTTCTCTACGACGGGTGCTTGCAACTTCGTCCATCTTAAATATTATACCCATGATTGTATCCTTGCCGCCTAGCCCAACGCGACGCGTTTGGACTTCTTTGGGCCTCACGCTCGCGAGGCTCTGCTACGATGTGCAGGAGGCCCATTGGAGGCTCAAGTCCGCTAAATTTCTCGAGCGCTTTCGGTGAACACGCATTGCATGATCAGACTTTGGAACCTCAGTGCTGATGCACGGGGCAAGACGCGCACAACCGCAAGCACCCGAGACTATGGGAAACGTTGTTCATTCCTTGCTACGGAAAGAAAAGCCTGCACAGAGACTCTCTACAAGTCCTCCACCGGACAATCTAGATTCCCAAAACAACCCGAAACCCTAGAACCCTGAAGGCCTTTTGTAGGGAACTCCTATGCTCATAGGCTTAACCCCTAAACCCTATAGGTCCAAGATAGCTCAAACTTTACCCAGCCTTCAACACACGGTCCTAAAGTCCTGGCGAAGCAGCCTAACAGACGCATGCAGCCCTATATGGATCTTTCTCGCCTTTACAACCCAGACAAAGGCCTGCAGCTATTATAGCTGCCATAAGGGGATATGAGTACGAAACAATTCATCGTTCAGACCTCAACATTAACTGTAGTATTCGTTGTAATTCCTTTTTGAAACTTTCGTCCTTGACCAATGTTACATTTAGGATCTCGAAATTACAAGGTAACCCAACAAAGCAACTACACTGGAGACTCTCCCTAAACCCTGAACCCTAAACTCCTAAACCCCTAAACCCGAAACCCCAAACCCCTAAACCGTTAAACCCCTAAAGCTCAAACCCTAAACCCTAACTTAAACGACCCTGGGATCTTTCCGTCTGACAAGGGGCGCTTTTCTTCCGGCTGCCGGGGTCCAAGGCTTGTCCCACGGTGCCCGTGCCTGTGCCTTGGGCATAAGGCTCAAGGTCCGAAGGATGCAAGAACGGCATTGGGGCTTTAAAACTTTAGGGCTTCCGGCTTTTAGGGCTTTAGGGTTTTAAGGCCTAGGGTTTTTGGGTTTGGGGCTTTAGCTCTAGGGTGTTTAGGGTTTAGGGTTTTATAGGCTTTACGGTTCATCTGTTTATGGGGCCTAACGGCCTAAACCCTAAATCATGAACCCTACGTGGGGGCAGGTTAAATGCTCCAGGGAAACAATTATCTCGAATGCGCGTAGTCGGTTATTTTTCATATAAAATCTAACCCAGCATGAGCAACGCGTTACTAATGAAGGCAACTGGGAGCCCAAACGCTGAGTCCTGAACATGGACCCGAAAACCCCTTCAATCCTCAAAGCCAAGGCCTGAAACCCTACAAAGGGCTCCCGAGGTTTGGCAATGTAGGGGGCTTAGTAGTTAGAATAGGGGTTTAGGGTTTAGGGTTTTGGGGTACATTATATATACTATAATTGTAACAAGGAGCCACCAAACTAGTTCCGAGCGGTGTCTTAGCAAGCTACATCAACTTCATGTAGGGGGCTTGCTAGTGGGTTTTGGGGCACATTATACGAGAATTATAGTAAGGAGCCCCGAAACTAGTATGGGTAATGATTAAGGCCCCTATATTTAATTTAAGTCAGACGTGCGTTCAGTAGTAGAATCACGGAGCTTCGAGTACTGCAGGGTCCTCAGACGCTTCGAACTGCACGCCTAGGTCTGCGAGAACTGTCTTTTTCACTTTGCTTTTGAATTAAGTCCATCAGCCCTGACCCTTTCAACACAAAGCTGTCGAACCTCTAAATCCCCCAACACTGAGCAACCAAAGACACGCTACGCCTGATATCGGTTGAGGACAAGGTCAAGCCTACATACCAAATCTGCAGGCGATTCGGAGCAGGGTTTGGGGTGTGTAGTGGGTTATCCCGTGCTCTTGGCGGGTGTTTCTGCTTCTTGCTTGTTTCGCATTCCCTTCTTTTACACAAAACTCAGCAATGCAAACGAAGCTCATGCTGGTGTCGGTAACTCCGACTGACCAAACATAGGACACGCTATCAGAATGTCAGCCGTTACAACGTGTAGTAGAGACCCTCGTGAACTCCTGTGCCCCATTCAAGCGTTCTCACAGGACGGTCGCTACATTTTCGGCTTCCCTTACCCAAGTGCCTCAGAATCGCGAATGGTAACGCAACCTACATGATACCATCCGAAACCTAAGTGCCTAATTATCAGATCCTTTGGACCTCTAGGATTACAGTTACCTAATGCATCTTACGAGTGTACTAAGCAAAAGTTGAAATTGAAGGACTCCCCTTTGGAAGCCCGTTTCGATTTGGGTAGTTATCCAAATTAGGGTGCCTTTTGGGGTCCCCCAAAAATGCGGCACCCTGATATAAAGGACCCAAAAGGTATCCTAATTTAGAGACCCATCCGTTTGATTCCGCCGTGGGGCCACCGAAGGGTGATCGCGCCGCACGTGCAGGTGATATCCTTTGACCCAAGGATGATGGGTGTCGAATAGCACTGAAAGCCAATCGAAAGACCACAAGATGGGGTCATAATGACAAGAATAGGGTTACTTGGGGTACCTGGGGCCATAATAATTAGAATAGGGTTTTGGGAGCTACCTTAGAGCACATAGAAATATAATCAGGAACCTTATAATTATGAGGATGAATGTTAGTATGCATAAGTACTCATTTGCGATCCTTTTTCGCTGAGCTGCCATCTAGGATTTAGGGCACGAAGTTGGACCTCCCTGATTCACATCATCAGTTTGTTTGATCGCGGCGCAAGCTAATTCAGGGCGGTCAGCTACTGAACATGTAGTCCGCATCTACATCTTTTCAAATACGCAAAATACCACACCCTATCCCAAGCTGGTGGGTGGCTGAGAGGCTGATGTCGATGCCGCCGGATTTTGGATACGCGCGCTGGATCAACTGAAATTTAAAAGTAGCGGCTTCAAAAACTAGAGCAAACAGTTACAAGTATAGTCCAAAGACACGTAAAGCATTGCGGACTATAAGCGGGCATGAGGACCCCTATAGAAAAGGTCCTGAGGAATGACTTGATAGACTCCCCTGGTTCGTCTGCGGCGGTGCGGTGCAGTAAAACCGGGATTACACGAAAGAAAACTCAAGACGCCAAGCTGTGTTTAGTACGACAAAACCTGCACATGACTCTAAACCCTAAACTTCATAAATCCCTAAATCCTGAACCCTGGACCCGCAAAACATTAAACCCCAGAGCCCCTAAGCCCAAAACCCCAGAACACCCTAAGTCACGAAGGTTCGCTGTGCCAGAGCTCGGAAGGTTGGGGTTTAGGAAGGGGCAAGTTTTCAGATCTTGCAAGACAGGCGTCAGCGAAGCTAAGCTGGAAGCCACAGGGGATTTGCAGTTGTTTGGCCCCGGACCTAGGTGCAAAGCGGGTCAACTGGGACTCCGCCAAACGAGTTTTACGGCTTACACCTGCCTTCTGTGCCGAGAACCCGCACAATGAGCCCATGTATGAAGAACTCAGAACCCTGGGGCACGGCCCAAGAACACCCTGAGTTTCGGGGTTTAGAGTTTGCGCAATGCTATGTGCGGCATTACTCTTGACTTCGGATGGGAAGAGGCGGCAGCACTCACATGAGCTTTTCCTCAACACCCCAAACTCTGGACCCTAAACCCCAGCTGTCATCTTCACGCAGGTCCCTAGCTGTGTAGGTTACGTACAATTCGCTTGGTACAGAGCGCCGCTGCGAGGTCTAATATAGGTGCCAGGGCTGAAATCGGTGTGGAGATTCGTGCAAGCAAAACCCCCAGGCATCCACATAGTCGTTGCTTTAACAAGAAACGGCTGAAATCAAAAGCCTTGACTTTACGGCTGCTGGTTCATGCCCCTGATACCCCCTGATCCTACATTGTCCTACATCCCTTGTTGGCATCAACTGAATACTCCACCAGGCGAAGCACACCACATAGAGTCTGCCGAAGGCAACCAGGCAACATACCAGGGCAGCAGGACAAAACAGCGCATGACTGAACACAACCAACCATGTCCGACAATGGTGGCAACCTGTCGAAACTCGGAACATCCACGGCCGCAAACCCTCAAAGTGCTCGTCAGCAGATGGGCAACAGTGTGTGAATCCAACAAGGCTCTTAGCCTTTCGGCCGTGTTGCTGTTGGATGATGTTGAGTGATACATGAAGACCTGCAAGCCTCATGTCTTGCCGCTTTCAGCCCAGGCACTTGTCATTGTCGCGTCCAGGTCAACAACGGGCAGTGGACCCAGCGCCGCCTCAGCTCGTGGTCTGAGGCAGTTCGAGCGTTCATTTCTGGAATGTAATGTAGTGGCCCTAATTATTAGAATGGGGTTTCGCCCATCATACCATACTTATAGTAAGGAACCCCGCAAAATAGTATTGGTAAGTATTTAGGCCCCTACATTATGCAGGGTCTGAATAGCATCCGTGACGGAGTGGAGGAAACCCTCTCAGATAGCACAAGGCCCCTCATGCAGCAGATGTCCACTAGGACACCCTAAACCCTAAACTCTAAACCCCTAAACCCTAAACCCTAGGACCGCACCCTTTTTAAATCGCAAACCGGGCCAAGTCCTTCAACGCACTCGCAGCTCAGCGGCTTTGAGGTCGTTGATGTCCTGCCGGATGGACGTCATCCTTGGCTGCCGTCAGCTTGAAGTGTGCATTCGAAGTTTGTATGTTTTGGTGATCTGGGTGAGGCTTCCCCGGGCGTAGCTGTGGGTAGCTGTGGTCCAAACGTCCAAACGGTTGGGAAGAGCCTTCGGTTCATACATCAAACTCAATGACAGACTGCTTCGGACAGATGTCAGTTCCGCCGCCTGGAGCTGTGTCCTACAACCCACAGCGGGAAGAGGCTGCAATCCGGCACACGGAAGCTAAGCTCCCAGGCCCCTTCACTCTCCTAGCCTGGACTCGGGATAGCCCTTTGGAGAAGGCAGCCTGTCTCACGAAAGACGCAGTCTGACAAAGAAGCATTTTAAACTCCCTAAATGCCAAGACCTGGTTCTAAATGCTACATTTGACCGGGCTTCGAGATCACGCGCTCCTCTTCTTCCTGATTGATGCGCCCCTTCAGTGCCTGAAGCACCTGAAGAGCTTGGTCGCCTACACCCAACACCCCCAAGCTCCTCCTCAAATCCCAAACCCCTGGGGTTTGTGTGGGGGTTACGAAGGCTCCCACTTCCTACGAGATGGTTCAGATCCGGAAGCCTTGACTCATTTTCAGAACTGATATGTAGAGGCCTTGTGAATTGGGACAGGGTTTTGGGGGGCCCATTCTGCTATGATGACTCATCTTCACAACTACAAGATGATGGTTCAGGGCTCAGCAGGTGGTGTTGTTGCTTTACATATGATAACGGCCTTATTGTTGGCGAACATGACACTACTGAGTGTAGTGAGTGGCGATCGTGATGAGAAGAAGGACGCCAGCCACGAAATGGACCTTTGCTGATTCGGATACTGGTGTTGGATGTGTTGCTTAATGGCGAATAAAGTTGGGTTTTCAATGCCTCGGGGCATGACAATGGCTTGACGACCCAAAGCCAAAAAGCCCGACAACTTCAGAATTCCACCCGCCCGGAGCAGCGAAAAGTTGAAGCAGGATGCTGCGTCGCATTCTGAGCTCGCGAAGTCCCGCAACCTGCGCAACATGGCGACTTCGTCGTGGGTCGTAGGTCAAGGCCCTGCTTCTGCACCTCTACTGCGAGGAGGAGGAGGAGGAGCTCTAACTGACTGGGAGAGCGCTTGAAGTAAGCAAATTCGAAAGCCCCGGAGCCCATCTGACAAATAATGAACAAGTGACAATGACTTAGACTTAGCAGTCATGAAACGGGTCACAGATGGTACATCGCGGTCCACGTCTTAGCTGAGATTTGGCATCGTAGCAGAACACACCGCAATCACACACCCATACGCTAAGCTCCGGGCTGCTTTTCCAAGTCTGCGATAGCGGCTTTGTCCGCCGCTTTGCTTCTAGAAAGGTCCTGAGAGCCCCAATCAACGAATGCGGAAGCTCTACCCATAAATAAATAATTATATATATATATATATATTTATTTATTTATTTAATTACTTATTTATTTATTTATTTATTAGTTTTTATGTGTTTATTTATCGTTTAATATATGTATATGTCCCGTTCAGTGACTGACCCGCAAGTTCAGACGGGGGCCCGTCTGCCTTGACTGGGAAGCCCAGTCATAAGCCCTGAATCCTCTACTGTAGAGGCCTTAATAATTAGAATAGGGCTTGGGGGTATATCATACTATACTTCAAACAAGGAACCCCCCAAACCCTAGTCTAATTATGAAGGCCCCTACATTACCCCCCAAACCCAAACCCTTAACTCTCTCCCTCTCTCTCTTCTGGACGGCTTCGGAGGTAACCTGAACCCTAGACCCTTTTTGCAACTGGCTCGCAACGTCACCCCAGATCAAAAACCCGAAACCCTCCACCCCTCAACCCAAAAGCTTAAACCGTCACCGACCGAGACGTAAAGCCCTGAAGCTACAGCGCTTGCAGCGAGGAGGCGAGGGTGAGCTTCCTTGGCTTCCAGCAAGCTTTGCGGTGCTGGCTCGGGCTTCTAGGCATTCCTTTTGAGGGCTCCTCTAGGAGTGAGGCTCTAGCAAGCTTAAGGTTTAGGGTTTCGGATTTTAGGGTTTGGGTGCTCTTTTTACATGTTTTCCTGGCCCCCAAAGCCTCGACCTCAGCTCGGCGCTTCAGGTTTGGTTTACGCTTCTGCATTGAGTCCTAGTTTGGGGTTCGGGGTTTGGGGCTCTTGTGGCCTTTGCATGGCAAAACCGAGACGAAGGAGGGCAGGGAAGTTTGTGGGTGGGTCAAAAGCCAGTGAAATGCATCTGTAACCCCCAAACCTCAAACTGGCCCTAAACTGCATCTCCCGCTGCAGGGTGCTGCCAAGGGGCTGCATCGAGCTTTCCCCCCTTGGGTTTCAAAGTCACATCAAGCGCTATGAGACACCAACAAAATTGAGGGGAGGAGGGGGGGGGAGTCTGGCTCAAAACAGGCGTGGCAGCCTGCCTGATTCCAAAAACCTCATCATGACGGGGGTAATGACAGTTGAAATTCAAATCGTAATATGGCAATCACAAAAACGAACTCAAGTTGCCTCAAGGCTTCCTAGCAGCATCCGCCTAGATCGACACCCGGACCCCAAACTAGCAGAAGGAGGGAAGCGCCAGACTGACAGGGAGTCTACAAGATGTAGTACCTAAGCAGGCTAGATGTCGCTCAAGAGTTCATGTTTTTTTCGACATTCTAGGGCTTACCACGTGCTTGATTTCGGCTTCTGCAGTCTGGGTAAAGATGCGTCTACGGCAGCTGGAGTTAAAGGTGCGGAACCTTCGTGAACGTCTAAAGCAACTATAACTGCGGCCCAACAATGCCACCAGCGACCCCTGACCTCAGTCCGTCAAAACCTGGGCCCCTAACGTTGGCACCCCATAATAAAAAAAGGAGGGCATAATAATTAGAACACTGAGATCGGTAATTGGCGCAATAACAAAGAGGACAGAGTCAGCAACAACACAATTGATGAAGCGTGATCGCGCCAAAACCTCCAGAGGTTCATTTTTCAAGTCACAGCGAACATGCTCTCTCCGACGAATTATTTATAAACTAAATTCTGTAGTCTATCATCTTACAACTTATAATCATAATCGTAACCCGTAGTGATAAGGCCCGACGGATTGGTAGTAGTACCAGGTACCAACTCAGGCTTCTATGTTAAACCCGAAGCTCCCAGTACCCCTAGGACCTTTTGGAAGCATGCCTTTAGGACCCAAACTCGACCCCTGTTGATCCGTTTTTGAAACTGGACAACTTCAACCGTAAACCCGTTACACCTGGGGCTCTCACGAATCCTAAACGTCTAAGCCCTCAACCAACCCACCAACAAACCAACCAACCAAATAACCAACCTTTTCTGCATCCAGCCTGCAAGAGCCTCTGCTGGGAACCTAACGAGGGCCTAGAGCAGACCTTCAACTCTGCAATGCCACTCATCGGGTAACCAACCTAAACCCCTGCACCCTGCATCCTACACCCCCCGAGACGGCCGAGTCGAGATGCAAGCTCAAGGCATTCTCCACCTGCCGCAGGTTTGGAGCTTTTGAGCTTTGAGGTCTAGGCTTTTGGGGGTAAGGGGTTTGTAGGGGTTTGGGGATTTAGAGTTTTGGGCGGTAGAGGTTCTGCGCTTTTAGTATAGGGGGGTTAGGACTTTGCCTGGTCAGTGTTTCGGGTCACGGTGGCGGGTGCTACTCTTTGACAGGGCAAATTTGCTGGAAGCTTAACATAGACACCGAAACACGACTTGAACGGGGTTTTGCTGGTATAGCATACTGTAGTAGCAATACTGTAGTTATATCAGGACCACAAGAAAAGGCCCCTATATCAAGCAGTTGATGGATCCCAAGACGTACATCACAACCAGGGCACGTCGTCCGGAACTCGACTCCCAGTGCTTTGCAACAAAAGTCTCAGTCCGGAGCGGCGGGTGTGTTTCTGCTTTTTGGGCGCATCCACATCCGGCCTTCTTGTTGCAGAGCCGCGCGACTTCGTGGAGCCTGTCCTTGAAAGGGCTTTGGGTATAGAGTTCAGGGTTCCAGGTTTATAAGGCTTGCAGGGTTTCTTCCCGGCAGCTGATTACAGGGTTTAGGGTTCAGGGGCTAGGGCCTACCTTGCCCCTTGGGCTGAAAGCCAGGGTTTGCAGACCTCGCGGCACCGCAAACCCCCGAACCTCCCGCTCCCCCAATCACTCTCAATCAAGTGGACTTCCTAAACCGTCCCCATGGAAAGGTCATGTCGCCTTAGTGCACGGTTCAAGTGTAATGGGGGGGAGGGGTGAGGGGGTGCACCAAAAACCACCAAGCCCTAAGATCCACATGGAAACACGAAGTCTACAGACCTCTTCGAAGACCTCGTTTCGAAATGTCTTTCAGGACGCCCTGCCCCCGGTGCTTTTCTTCTAAGACTACCCGTCACTTCTCCGGCAAACTTTTTGAGAACATAATACTGGGGCTTGAATATCTACAAGGGCTTGAATAACTGGAACAGAGTTTTGATAAAGAGCCCTAACAAATCGTACTAGTAAGTACTCAAGCTTCAATTATCGCTTGCGCCCCATCTCTCCCCATGATAGGACCCCAAAGTCGGACGCTATGTCCCTCTTCAATACAAGGCCGTATTACTTCCGCTTATCTGTAAATATTGACTGCAGCTCATAATGGTTCCGTGTCCTGCTGTTCTGCCCTTTCCTTGCCCAAAGCCGCTGCCAAATCACACTTCACCTGCAACAGCACACAGGCTTCAGAGCTCGACATGCGAAAGTTTACAGGGCACCAGGGGCTTTGGGGCTCGAGGCGCATTTCACTCTGAGCTCCTCCTCCCTTCGGCTCTTGTTGAAGCTTGGGATTTAGATCTACTCGGGGAGTTCACGGAACTCAGTTCGTCCCTTGATCGTGATGAAAAGCTCTATAGGTCCAATAGTACTTATGACTTTGTAACCCGACCTACCAAGTTCCCTGATCCTCTAAGTAGGCTTTGGGTTTTGGGTTTCGCGGTTTACCGTCCCTGAAAATGATAGAATCACAACTGCACATCCTAAACCCCAACCCAAAAGAAGGTCAACTCTGAAGCTTTCCAGAAAGCGCGGACCTCAAGCATAAATACGATAGGCTCCCGATGGGGACCCCTAATATAAGACGCGACCTGGTATTGTCAAGAACCCCCCCTCAAAAAAAAAAACACATGCTTGATGGCTTAGGCTTCGTCGTTGAGGGCTTGTGGAACACCACTCCTTCTCAAAATCCTAGACCCTAAACCCTAAATCGACATCTCTGCCATGTGCCTCCGGAAAGGTTTTCGTCACGAGCGCCTTCTGCGAGCCTGCATAGCTTCATCTGCACTCATAATACAAATTACTGGAAAGTCGAACCAAGTAGGTACCTACATGCCAGCCTACATTGACATATGAGCCAACAGATCTTACATACTTTCTCCTCGCACTACAGCTATCGCATATACGTATATGTATGTGTATGTGTATATATATATATATATGTATATATATATATATGTACGGACACATCTATATTTTTGTGCGTGTATATATGTATATATGCTGTACATGTAGCCTGGTATCTATCTCGATCTACATACCGTTGCCACATCGTTCACGTCGATATACCTCTTGCCAGCATCTTGCAGAAACATATCTGACTTTTTGGAAAGGATCTAACTATATGGGAAACATAAGGGCATGCCATTATTCTTGACTCCGAGCATTGTTCGAGGCGATTATTAGATCCCCGCCTCCAAGCAGAGGTGAGGCGACGCTGTAGCAAGCCGGGAAGGGAGTCAGGTGTAGGGGTTTTGGGGATGAGATGTGGTCTCAGGTCTGCATCATGGATATGCGGAGGTTTCAGAGCAAATGCTATGGTCGTTGACTGGGTGTGTAATGTACGACATGTAAAAAAATCGCCGATCGAAGCCCTCGTCTTGAGTCTCAGGATGCGAGGCCCAACTTCAGATCAGAAACTGCGAAGCCTATACATGTACTAGGTCCGAAAACAATCTATACTATATGTAGCCCTGATAAATACCCTCCTCAAGTTTCCAAAGCCCACACCCGTGATGGACAATCGGTCGCCCGTATTCGTCGATCCCACGAGCAGCCTTCAAGCTTGCTCATTGACCGGTGCAAGTCGGTGAACCTGAGTTCGCAGCTTACAGTTTAGGGTATAGGGTTTCGAGGGTTTTCAAGGGTTTTGGAGAGCTTCTTCTCTGGAAATCAGGAAGCCAAACAAGCAAACCAACCAACCAACCAACCAACCAACCAACCAACCAACCAACCAACCAACCAACCAATAAACAAACAAACAAACAAACTAGCAAACAAACAAGCAAGCAAACAAACACACACACACACATCAAAACACAACAACACACAATACAACAAAAACACAACCAAATACATAAACAAATAAACAAGCACACCAACATTTTCATACATATATATATATATATGTGTGTGTGTGTGTGTCTGTGTGTATGCGGCAATGTATGTATGTATGCATGCATGTATGCATGAGTATTTCATTATGGGGTACAAAATAGGAGCACCCAAACCCTAAACCCTAGATCGTCTCCGCCGCGCCACATCCTGTCGAATTCGCGCTGTTGCGCCCCGCGCCGCGTTTCGATGGAGTCCTCCATAAATTCTGCGGTTTGGGGCTTTACGGCACTAAGCGCTCCTTGATTGAATTTACGGATACTGTAAAGGTGGCATGAGGGTACTGTAGTGATATTGTAAGGGAGTTTGGGCTTCAGGGTTTGCGGCTTTGGGGGTTTTGGGGTTGGGACACTATAGGGCTTGCGGATACATAAACCCTAAACCATCCTAAACCCGAAACCATATAAAACCCCAAACCATCCTAAACCCTACAACCCCAAACCATGCTTTTTTTCCCAAACCCTACCCAGAACCCCTCAAGAAGGAGGACCTCGAAGTTGTGCAATCGCTGATCGTACCTGTCCGCAAGGGCCTCAGAGCTGTGGACATCTTCGAAGTTCGAGCTGTAGGGTTTGGGGTTAGGGTTTAGGGTTTGGGGTTTAGAGTACGATCTTCGGAGCTTAGGGGGTTTAGGGTTTAGGGCACGCGGCAAGGTGGGGCCTTAAGAATTAGAATAAGGCTTCGGCCTCCTTTGTATTATAATTATCATCAGGAACTCTATGGCCCTATCGAATACATATTGGTAGTTTTTCGGATTCAATAGTATGTGGGCTAATTCTGGGGTTTAGGGCATAAAGCGGTTTAAAGAGCAAAAGGGAACAGGGTATACATATGGGTTATAGGGCCTAGAGGCATAGCTGCAGGGCTAGGGACATATCTGATATGCGGGGCTCCGGGCACGATATGGTTTCAAGTTTGGGCATTAAGGTTTAGGATTTCTGCGTTTGGGGCTTTCAGGGTTTAGGGCCGACTTTGCTTGCAACAAAATATTTAAGGGTGCAAAAGTTTGGGGGCTGAGGGTCTGGCGGTTTTGGGGGGTCAGACGACTTTGGGCTTTGGGAAGGTCTCGAAACCATCTGCTAGTGACTCCAGCTCTAAAAGAACTCCTCATGTCTCTTTTTTTTCGGCCATCCGGCACCTGCTTTCACCGACTTTTGGGGCAGAGGTCCGTTTCCACAGTCACAAGATTCGAGGCGCGGAAATTCATGAGGGCGGGCGCTGCAGCCGAAGTAGAAACGAGAACGAGAGAGGCAAAGAGCGAGAGAAAAAGCGAAAACAACAACACAAACATAACGACTGGCTGACTGACAGGTAGATAGATTGGTAGGAGGCTGGAACGGACCAAACATAAATTAGATGAGATGAGATGATACTAAATGAGATCAATTCGACAAACAACAGACAACCAGACCGACCGACCGACAAACAGACAGACAGACAAACAACCTATAGCAAAATAAATTTACATATTCTACGTACATATATGTACCTACGAATAATTTACACAAAAAGAACGACGAGAATCCATAAAGTAAGGCAGACACAGAGCGAGAGAGACAAAGAGACAGAGCCAGAGTAAGCGAGGGAGGGACCCAGAATGGGTCGTCGGGCTCGGATTCTCGAGCTCCCAGCAGCTTGGAAACGGTTTAGGGTTTCGGCGCTCACACTTGGACACGCCAGGCGAGGTTTAGGGCATTGTGAGTTTTGGGGGGTTCAGGGGTGCGGCACTTCAAGTCTCATACTGGGGCGCGAGTCCTAGCTCTAACCCCCATATACATCCTTAATCATTCCTGCAATCGATCTTCGAGACCTCCCTGCCCGCTCAAAGCCCAAAGCTGCAACAATTAAGAAGCCCAAGGTGAACTCCGATGCCAAAAACACACAAAACAGCACGACAGATACGGCCGAGGCTCTGCTAGCGTTTCCGAAGATATTTCGTCTTTGAGCCTGGCGCCAGTGATGTGAACTTGAGTGCTCAAAGCCGGCAGTCGGAGAAGCACCCAAGATCCGCAAGACCCTGAGCGTTACGCCTGCAACGTCTCAGAACCCACCCTCCTTCTGGCCTTTGCTTGCTTGCCTCGAGCTCCTCTATCAACTCCTTCTCTGCGGCCTTTGATGGCAAGCTGCGAGTTAGGTTTAAGCTGAAAAGGTTTAAGGCGATAGGGTTTGGGAACATTTGGGCCAGAGAATCCTTGTCGAAGTCCCACCGACTTTGTCTTTGTGTGCGTCGTTTAGGTAGGAGAACTGCCAGGAGAGAACTGTAGCTGATGGTGCAGTGGTGGTTAAGCGACGCAAACGGCAACGACGATGGCAAAGACGAGCAGACATGTGAGAATGACAATCGTAACGGAGGAGGTGGGGGTGGTGGTGGTGGTGGTGCTGCTGCTGCTGATGGTGGCGGTGGTGGCGGCTGGTACCATGACGACGTGTCTTGCTAGTGTGGTGATGCTGTTGAGAGGAGTGTGCCTGTAGAACAAACTTCACCAAGAAGATATCAGCTTCATGCGGGCGGCATCTTGCCAGATAAGAAGCTTCAATTGACTGACTTGTGCTGTAGTCATGCGGGCACGGAGGTTTGAGCACCAAGACCTATAACTCGGAAGCCCAACTCCGAAGTTCCTAGGGCTGATGGTCAGAAATCCAACCAAAATGCCTTGGCCTGCCTATCAGAAACCCGAAATCTGAAAGTCGTAACCGCAAGCCCCGCATAATGCCAACTCCGCAACTCAACAAGGTCTGGCTCTGGCTATGGATGTGAGATCTATTCGACTCAGCACAGAAACCACGGAAAAGCTCCGGCTTTGGTTTACGTTGTTGGGGGCTTAGAGGACCCCGTGCAAAAACGAAAACAACGACCCCTGGGATTGCAAAATTCTCCATGTCCAGCTAGGAGCAGTTCCTCTTCTGCCATTGAGCCTCAGCAGGGTCGCAAATGGGCTGGCTATAGCTGTGCTTCGTAAACACATCTACAACTTTGGCCCAAACGGGATCAAGCATAGCTAGGGTGATGATGGTGATAATCATGCATCTGGCGATGACGACGATAGTTCATATCAGTTGCTGGTTGCTAAACACATGTTACCTTCCGTGGCTTGGTTGCAAGCAAACGCAGAACTGCAGGAACACCTCTCCTAGCCCAAAGTCGGGCCACGGTGCAGCGGCTAGGTTGCAAAAAGCCCTGAGGTCAAGTAGAAGCCCTGTACTAAGAAAGTCGATCTATAGAACCCGAAAACTAGAACAGCCAGGGCTGAAGGGTTGGAGCCTTAAGCCCCTAAACTAGGGTTTTTTCCCTCTCGCATGGCAAACTAGTTTAGGGTGAAGGCCTTTGAACCATACACCCATTCTTGTGAACCCAGTCTGTGCCGATCAGCAGAGAAGCAGCACCGCAAGACTTCCAGCAAACCTGCGCAAGAATCACGCCCTCGTTATCAGAGGCCCGCAAAGTCTACAGCAAAATCGAACCCTAAACACTCAAGCATGAACCCTAAACCTTGCACCCTAAACCTTGGACCCTAAACCAAATGAAGCTGCGGTCTGGCAGCTGCTTCCGCAAGTCCTCCAAAGCTTCTAACTGCCCCCCGGCAGTTTCCTGATGTGCGTCTCAGGGTTTAGTTCTTTGTTATATGGGTTTTAGGGTTTATTACAGGCTTTAGGCTTTAGGGGTCACCACGTTCAGAACGGATCCAGGGATCCAGGCGTGAAGTCAGTGAGTTCCTTCCGTTTCAGGTTTGGGTCTCGGTGCTTTCGGGAGGGATGCTCCCACCTTGAATGCCTTTTTCCAGGCGTCCGGGACCCTAAACCCTAAACCCTAAACGCGCCATGGTAGGATAAACATTTTCAAGCCCTAAACCGAAGAGCCTTCGTATCGAAACGGGTTCCCTAGACAGAGTACGATGAGTCCTCCTTGGGGAAGGTCGCAGATTGCCATGTGGGCTTTGGTCTCTAGGCTTCCAGCTGGAATTTCGGTTGCGGGCAGAGTATCAGCTGCTGAGATCGACAGCGCACATCGAACTTCGTCAACTAGTGGTTTGCAGAAAAAGGTCAGCATCAACTGGAATATGCTTTGGGACCGTTTGCTTCTTCTGTCCTCAACACTGTGGACTTGCAAAACGTCTGCCCTGCCTCCATTTTGGCGACCTGCTGATCACAATGCGATCGCAAGACCTCGAATCAGGTCACTGGTGCGACTGGTGCGATACCCTAAAACCCGGGAAGAACCACCCTAAACCCACCGCCCTAATTATAAACCCTGAAGCATTTAAGGACCCTAAACCCCACCAAGGGAGCATATTCACCCCAAAAGAAGATGTTCTTTCAGGCCTCGATATGAGAATTTTAAAATAAACCCCCAAGCCATGTCCAAATCATGAAGGCCCTCATATCAGACCGCCAAACCATATCTTAAATTCTTAGCGCCGATATACCAGAGCTCCCAAAAGCCCCCCCCAAGTCGAATCCCGTCAATAAGGCCCAGATATCATTATTGTCACAACCCTTTTTACAGTAACCCCTATAGAGCAGAACCAGCACTCCCCTGCATGCAGCCACGGTATCCGGGATTCTTCGGGTTTTTTTAAGGGTTAAGTTAAGTTGCCACAATAAGGAAACCCTATTGTTTACCATGGACCCTTGTTGTGGCAACTTAGAATAAGTTCCTTAGCAAAAATCCAATCACCTGATGGACTATCAATTCTGATGCAGGGGCCCGAAGAAATCAGAATGGAGTCTGGGGGGTCTACAAGACTTCTGACATGCGGGGGCTTAGCTGATAGTTACAAGGGTTCCCGGGTACATCTTCGTATCAATACATACGCGATACTAGTGTTAAATACCCAACCTCCTATGCTGAGCCTGTGAACCTAATTTTGCCCGTCTTTCTCGTAGATTTGGCAATGCTTGGGTTGGCGCAAGCAACATAGGACAGCCCAAAACTCAAACTGCCTGCACCACGGCGAAAGACAAGAGGACAGGCTCGAAACGGAGGTGAATAAGGTCCCTTTGAAAAGAGCCATAAGTCGAGTTAAGAAAGGTTCCCTTTAAGGGGTCTCCCTAAAACTACCTACGAAGGTTGGGGCCCAAAAGCCTGGCGGGGTCTTAGGGTTTTGAGGGTTTACGCTCTCGCAACTCGGACTCCGCCCGACGAGGTCTCTGTGTTCAAGTTAGCTACCTACTATATAGGGCCCTAGGGGCTCTAGTACCCCATATAGTTGGTACCTGGGGGGTTAGGGAAAGTGACACAATGACAAGGTCGCCACGGAGGGTTTACGGTTTAGGGTTTGAGAGCTGCGCAACGTGTCAAGGCGCTTGCGTCTGCTCGGTGATCTCCTCGCGAAGGGCATGCAAGTCGACCACGATCCTGGAATCGTTGAGCGTACTAGTGAACAGCAAGTGGCATAGTGCGTCTACTATGATACATTATGATGACCATGCAACCATAGCAAGAATGGCACTAGGTTGCGATGGTTACAGCAATGCAAATACGAGGCATCGTGAGCACAGTTCACCTAAACTAAACCATGAATCTCATCAACGATCCAGGCCAGTAGGGCTTGAGGTAGGGTTGAGGGATATAGGCCCCTGAACCCTACACCCAAACAAAACCCTGCTTAGAGCCCGCCATCACTGGCCAGAACCCAGCAAGGGCCCTCTCGATCTCGGGCCATGGAGCTCTGAATTTGGAGCGAGGCGCAATGTTCTGCAGCTTCATAGCGGATGATTAGACGGGTATAGCATAGCATCGTACAGGACAGTGTCGTGTAGAACCACAGTGCAGTATCCCTGCCCTAGCTGCTAGAGTATTCCGGAACTACCTATTGTTCAGGGGCTACGCAGTTAGGGACTACAAGAGTATGTGTGTTTTGTGCAAGCTCCGAAGCCGCAGTACGTGCCTTCTTCAGTGTGATGCAAGTGAAAGGTGGGCTCCACGCGTTGCCAACATGGGTAGTTCTCTAAACTAGGGTAGGGGTGCCGTCTAGACAAAGGACCCCAATTTAGAGAACTACCCATAACCATGGCTCACCTCTGAGAGCACCCTTGTCCAATCTGCAAAAGACCTACAGGGCCGTCTCTAGAAGCCGATAAAACCCCAAGATCAGCATCCGACAGTCCTTCTATATGTTTCAATATAGGGTTTCGGAGTGTGTTCTAGTAGAAGTAGCCGGGGCCGAAGACGGGGCTATCATTGCGAGTTGGACATCCCTATTCGTAGATCCATGAGTCATTAACGACTGAAGGGATTCCGAAGTCAAAGAGCCTTGGAAAGAACTATAGTAACTATGAGCTTCCTGTTCTGCGATCAGACGAGCCTCTTTTACTAAGCAACCGTATCAGTAGTTTAATTATTTGCTTTTTGGGAACGCCTTTTTTCCATTCCGGACGAGATAGGACTCCCTGCTAGGACCAGGACGACGAGGCTGCACTACTCGAACATCCCTTTCAGGGTATGGGACATTCAAGGTTCCGGGCTCAGGGTTAGCATAGGACTCCTATCTCTGAGCTCGAAGACAGCATTCATCCTAAACACACCCACTTATTATACTACAGGGTACAGGGTTCAGGGTTTGGGGTGCAGCAATCGGCCCGTGTTGGAGTTTTAGAGAAATAGAGAAAAGGTACCATACGAGAGACATATATAGACGTCATAAATACTCAAATCCTTCATATTACCTCCCCAACCAATGCAACAACATCCATTGATGTTCCGAAGCCCGTGTCCTTGCTTCCAGCTCTGCCACGATCTGGCCCACCTCCTCCTTGAGTTCACTGGAGTCGAAGACAATCTCCTGTGCGGGCATCTAACATCTGAGCCTAAACTATCAGAATGGGGTTTGCCGTATAATTAGCACAGATATAAGGTTAAGAATACTGTTCGGCATTTGCAGAATCATTCAGGCTTCTACGGTGGGTGCGTCTTCCGGGGCACTGGCCTAACTTCCTTTTGCAGCAGAGCTGGGCCTTGAAACAAGATGCAAAATTCAAAGTCTAAGCCCTAACCCCCTAAGCCCAAACCCAAACACCCCCAAGAGCTCTGCCCTCTCCTCTGGTCTCTATCGCAATCATGATGAAACGCAGTCATGATGACAAGCCCTGGTCCGGATGTCGAGATGATGGAAGCCATGTCGCTATGTAGCATCTCTCAGGAATTCGGAATCCCTCCACCCTGCTTTCGGCGTCCTCGACGCTAGACACTGACTTCCTGAGAATGATAGGCTGCATGTTCAACAACTTCAACGTGCGAATAACGTGAGAATGCAACGGACGCCCTAAACTAAACCTGACACCAAGCCTCTAAATTTTCACATGCACATTTACAGCATTAGTCCTCCACTCCAAAGAAACCCCTAAACCCAAAAAAACACAGACTGTCAGACCGAGCGAAGAAGACATGGTGACGTGGGCCCTGTATTTGTGTTGCATTCTGGTGGGGTTTGGGGCTGTACATGCATTGAGTTTTACGGTATACTAGAAACTGTTCGAATAGATGATTAGGCCTAAGGGTATGTTTGGATTAAAGCCCCGGCTGCAAAGGTGACGCTGAAGCTGGTTGCTGTTAACACTCGTGTTTGGAGCTAAGTATGGGCTGTGGGAATTTCAGAAACCAGGAGACCCAGCAAAGAACCTAAAACAGTGGGTTCTTGTTCCGCTATATAATATTCTGCTGTTCTTCGTTCTACGGACCCGCCTATAGCTTTTCCACACCAAACCACGTGCCCGAAACCTGTATAGAGAGTGTATGCCCTGAACCGAAGTCTTTGCGAGCTTCTACTCTCCGAGGTTTCGACTCACACACTCGCAAA